>CM057968.1:35277169-35456286 GCA_030142095.1 Rubus idaeus | reverse complement strand
GGCCTGGGCCCTGGGCCTGGGCCTGGGCCTGGGCCTGGGCCCTGGGCCTGGGCCTGGGCCCTGGGCCTGGGCCCTAGGGCCTGGGCCTGGGCCCTGAGCCTGGGCCTGGGCCTGAGGCCTGGGCCTGGGCCTGGGCCTGGGCCCTGGGCCTGGGCCTGGGCCTGGGCCTGGGCCTGGGCCTGGGCCTGGGCCTGGGCCTGGGCCTGGGCCTGGGCCTAGGCCCTGGGCCTGGGCCTGAGCCCTGGGCCTGGGCCTGGGCCTGGGCCCTGGGCCTGGGCCTGGGCCTGGGCCTGGGCCCTGGGCCTGGGCCCTGGGCCTGGGCCTGGGCCTGGGCCTGGGCCTGGGCCTGGGCCTGGGCCTGGGCCTGGGCCTGGGCCCTGGGCCTGGGCCCTGGGCCTGGGCCTGGGCCTGGGCCCTGGGCCTAGGCCTGGGCCTGGGCCTGGGCCTGGGCCTGGGCCTGAGGGGCCTGGGCCTGGGCCTGGGCCCTGGGCCTGGGCCTGAGCCCTGGGCCTGGGCCTGGGGGCCTGGGCCTGGGCCTGGGCCTGGGCCTGGGCCTGGGGCCTGGGCCTGGGCCTGGGCCTGGGCCTGGGCCCTGGGCCTGGGCCTGGGCCTGGGCCTGGGCCTGGGCCTGAGCCTGGGCCTGGGCCTGGGCCCTGGGCCCTGGGCCTGGGCCTGGGCCTGGGCCCTGGGCCTGGGCCTGGGCCCTGGGCCTGGGCCTGGGCCTGGGCCTGGGCCCTGGGCCCTGGGCCCTGGGCCTGGGCCTGGGCCCCCTGGGCCTGGGCCTGGGCCCTGGGCCTGGGCCTGGGCCCTGGGCCTGGGCCTGGCCTGGGCCTGGGCCTGGGCCCTGGGCCTGGGCCTGGGCCTGGGCCTGGGCCTGGGCCCTGGGCCCTGGGCCTGGGCCTAGGCCCTGGGCCTGGGCCTGGGCCTGGGCCTGGGCCCTGGGCCTGGGCCTGGGCCTGGGCCTAGGCCCTGGGCCCTGGGCCCTGGCCCTGGGCCCTGAGCCCTGGGCCTGGGCCTGGGCCTAGGCCCTGGGCCCTGGGCCTGGGCCTGAAACCCTAAACCCTAAGCCCTAAACCCTAAACCCTAAACCCTAAACCCTAAACCCTAAACCCTAAACCCTAAACCCTAAACCCTAAACCCTAAACCCTAAACCCTAAACCCTAAACCCTAAACCCTAAACCCTAAACCCTAAACCCTAAACCCTAAACCCTAAACCCTAAACCCTAAACCCTAAACCCTAAACCCTAAACCCTAAACCCTAAACCCTAAACCCTAAACCCTAAACCCTAAACCCTAAACCCTAAACCCTAAACCCTAAACCCTAAACCCTAAACCCTAAACCCTAAACCCTTAACCCTAAACCCTTAACCCTAAACCCTTAACCCTAAACCCTAAACCCTTAACCCTAAACCCTTAACCCTAAACCCTTAACCCTTAACCCTTAACCCTTAACCCTTAACCCTTAACGATGCCCGCGATTCTCATGCGATCGAAAATTTATAAAAAAATAAACGATGCGAGATTTTTAAGTTACTATCAATTGGAAAACGCTTTTAAAAAACATGTTTTACCACTAGTAAAATTTGGAGACATTTTTATTTTTTTGCCGAAATCTTGGTTTTTCTTCCAAAACCGTAGGCTATAGCACACGGGTTTTTGTCCAAAATCGTATTTTTTCACTTTCGCACCAAAATATTCTCACACTCAAATCATGATTTTTAAGGAATTCTCAAGTTGACAAAACGTAAAAATATCGATCAAGCACTCGCCCTCGCCCTCACCCTCGCCCTCACCCTCTCCTTCGCCCTCACCCTCGCTAGAGAGGCTAACCATGCCCACGATTTCTATGCGATAGAAAATTCATAAAAAATAAACGATGCGAGATTTTTAAGTTCTATTAATTGGAAAACTTTTTAAAAAACATGATTTACCACTAGTAAAATTTTGAGACATTTTTATTTTTTTGAGGGCGAGGGCTAGGGCGAGGGCGAGGGCTAACTTAATTTACATGATGGTCTAGAGATCAAATCACATTTATAACCTTTTTTTTTGTGCTTTATATTTATTCACCAGGACTCTCACTCTCTCTTAACTTGTTTATTATTTAATTGCAGATTATTTTCTCAATTTGTTTGTCTACCAACATTTTTCAATTTTTACTATGATGAAGGGCACAGGCATAGAGATGGACATTTTCAACATAAAAATTACATAGATTATGATATGGAGTGTTTGCCCTAAACATTAGAATGGACGAAAACTTAAACACAAAAAATAGGCGAGGGAGAGGGTGAGGGCGAGAGAGAGGGCGAAGGCGAGGGTGAGGGCGAAGGCGAGGGCGAGGGCGAGGGCGAGGGCGAGGGCGAGGGCGAGGGCGAGGGCGAGGGCGAGGGCGAGGGCGAGGGCGAAGGCGAGGGCGAGGGCGAAGGCGAGGGCGAGGGCGAGGGCGAAGGCGAGGGCGAGGGCGACGGCGAGGGCGAAGGCGAGGGCGAGGGAGAGGGCGACGGCCGGTGGTTGGTCAATTTTTTTGCGTTTTGTCAATTTGAGAATTCCTTAAAAATCATGATTTGAGTGTGGGAAGATTTAGGTGCGAAAGTGAAAAAAAATGCAATTTTGGACAAATACACGTGTGCTATAGCCCACGGTTTTGGATGAAAAACCAAGATTTCGGCAAAAAAATTAAAATGTCTCAAAATTTTACTAGTGGTAAAACATGTTTTTAAAAGGTTTTCCAATTAATATAACTTAAAAATCTCGCATCGTTTAATTTTTTTTTGAATTTTCTATCGCATAGGAATCGTGGGCATCGTTAGCCTCTCTAGCACGGGCGTTGGCGAGGGCGAGGGCGAGGGCGAGGGAGAGGGCGAGGGCGAGAGCGAGTTGAGAATTCCTTAAAAATTATTATTTGAGTGTGGGAAGATTTTTGTGCGAAAGTGAAAAAATGTGATTTTGGACAAAAACCCACGGTTTTGGGTCAAAAAAGAAGATTTCGGCAAAAAAATATAAAAATGTCTCAAAATTTTACTAGTGGTCAAACATGTTTTTTAAAAGGTTTTCCAATTGATAGAACTTGAAATTCTCGCATCGTTTATTTTTTATGAATTTTCTATCGCATAGGAATCGTGGGCATCGTTAGCCTCTCTAGCACGGGCGATGGCGAGGGCGAGAGCTAGCTAAATTTACATGATGGTCTAGAGATCAAATCACATTTACAACCTTTTTTTTTGTGCTTTATATTTATTCTCCAGGACTCTCAGTCTCTCTTAACTTGTTTATTATTTAATTGCAGATTATTTTCTCAATTTTGTTGTCTACCAACATTTTTCAAGTTTTACTATGATGAAGGGCACAAGTATGGAGATGGACATTTCCAATAAAAAATAGGCGAGGGAGAGGGCGAGGGCGAGGAATAGGGCAAAGGCGAGGGTGAGGGCAAAGGCGAGGGTGAGGGCGAAGGCGAGGGCAAGGGCGAGGGCGAGGGCGAAGGCGAGGGGCGAGGGGGGCGAAGGCGAGGGCATAGGCAAAGGCGAGGACGAAGGCGAGGGCGAGGGAGAGGGCGAAGGCGAGGGCGAGGGCGAGGGCGAAGGCGACGGCGAGGTAGACGGCGAGGGCGAGTGTTTGGTCGATTTTTTTGCGTTTTGTCAACTTGAGAATTCCTTAAAAATTATAATTTGAGTGTGGGAAGATTTAGGTGCGGAAGTGAAAAAAATGCAATTTTCGACAAAAACCCGTGTGCTATGGCCCACGGATTTAGATAAAAAACCAAGATTTCGGCAAAAAACTAAAAATGTCTCTAAATTTTACTAGTGGTAAAACATGTTTTTTAAAAGGTTTTCCAATTAATAGAACTTAAAAATCTAGCATCGTTTATTTTTTATGAATTTTCTATCGCATAAGAATCGTGGGCATGGTTAGCCTCTCTAGCGAGGGTGAGGGCGAGGGCGAAGGAGAGGGTGAGGGCGAGGGTGAGGGCGAGGGCGAGTGCTTGATCGATATTTTTGCGTTTTGTCAACTTGAGAATTCCTTAAAAATCATGATTTGAGTGTGGGAAAATTTAGGTGCGAAAGTGAAAAAAAAACGATTTTGGACAAAAACCCGTGTGCTATAGCCCACGGTTTTGGATGAAAAACCAAGATTTCGGCAAAAAAATAAAAATGTCTCCAAATTTTACTAGTGGTAAAACATGTTTTTTAAAAGGTTTTCCAATTGATAGAACTTAAAAATCTCGCATCGTTTATTTTTTTATAAATTTTCTACCGCATAAGACTCGCGGGCATCGTTAGCCTCTCTAATACGGGCGAGGGCGAGGGCGAAGGTGAGGGCTAGGGCATGGAGAGGGCGAGGGCGAACTGAGGCCAACCAAGGGAGGCCAAATGAGGCCAGCCTAAGGAGGCCAACCGAGGTCAGCCAAAGGAGGCCAACCGAGGCCAGTCAAGGAAGGCCAACTGAGGCTACCCTGGGAGGCCAACTCGGGTCGACGAGGGAGGCCAACCGACGTCGGCCTAGGGAGGCCAACCGAGGCTAGCCAAGGGAGGCCAACCGAGGCCGCCAAAGGAGGCCAACCGAGGCCGGCCTAGGGAGGCCAACCGAGGCTAGCCTAGGGAGGCCAACCGAGGTCGCCAAGGGAGGCCAACCGAGGCCACCCAACGGAGGCCAACGAGGCCGCCCAAGGGAGGCCAACCGAGGTCGGCCGAAGCCGGACCAACCCGGCGAGGCCAACCGAGGCCGGCCTTGGGAGGCCAACCGAGGCCGCCGAGGGAGGACAACCGAGGCCGGCCCGAGGGAGACCAACCGAGGCCGCCCAAGGAAGGAAAAGCGAGGCCGACGAGGGACGCCAGCGAGGCCGGCCCAACGGAGGCCAACCGAAGCCGACGAGGGAGGCCAAGGGAGGCTAGCCTAGGGAGGCCAACCGAGGCCTCCCCTGGCCGGCATCCCCAGGCCGGCCTCCCTTAGCCGGCCTTAGTTGGTCTCCCTTTCTTGGCCTTGCTTGGGCGACCTAGGTTGGCCTCCCTAGGCTACCCTTAGTTGGTCTCCCTCGGGCGGCCTCGGTTGGCCTCCTTGGCTAGCCTCGCCGTTGGCCTTCCTAGGCTAGCCTCGGTTGGCCTTCCTAGGCTAGCCTCGGTTGGCTTTCCTTGGCGGCCTCACTAGGCTGGCCTCGGTTGGCCTCCCTTCGCCGGCCTCGGTTGGTCTTCTTGGGTTGGTCTTGCTTGGGCGACCTCGGTTGGCCTCCCTTGGCCGGCCTCCGTTGGCCTCCACTGGCCGGCTTCGATTGGCCTCCCTTGGTCGTCGTCGGTTGGTCTCCTTGGGCGGCCTAAGTTTACCTACCTTCGTGGCCTCATTTAGACTCGCTTGATCGGCCGAGGTTGGTATCGCTTGGGTGCCCTCACCGGGGTTGCCTCCTTTGGCCTCGCTTGGTGGGCCTCCTTTGGCGTGGCTTGGGTGGCTTCCGTAGACCTCCTTGGTTGGCCTCGGTTGGCTAAGCTTATCCGGCCTCCGTAGGGTGGCCACGGATGGCCTCGGTTGGCCTCCCTTGGGTGGCCTCTTTTGGTCTCCCTTCGCCGGTTGGCTTCGGTTGGCCTACCTTTGCTTGGTGTCGGTTGGCCTCGCATGGGTGGCCTCCTTTCGTCTCCTTTTGTTGGCCTCGCTTGGTTGGCCTTGCTTGGGCGACCTCGGTTGGCCTCGCTAGACTACCGGTTGTTGGCGTCCGCGGCGGCCTCCGTTGGCCGGCCTCGGTTGGGCGACCTCGGTTGGGCGACCTCGGTTGGCCTCCCTTGGCCGACCTCCGTTGGCCTCCCTAGGCTAGCCTCGGTTGGCCTTCCTTGGCTAACTTCGGTTGGCCTCCCCGGGTAGACTTAGTTGGCCTTCCTTGGCTGGTCTCGGTTGGCCTCCGTTGGGCGGCCTCCGTTGGGCGACCCGAGTTGGCCTCCACAGGCTAGCCTCGGTTGGCCTTCCTTGGGCGGCCTCGGTTGGCCTCCCTTCCCCGGCCTTAGTTGGCCTCCCCAGGCAAGCCTCGGTTGGCCTTCCTTGGGCGGCCTCGGTTGGCCTCCCTTGGGCGGCCTCGGTTGGCCTCCTCGGGCGGCCTCGGTTGGCCTCCTCAGGGCCGACCTCGGTTGGCCTCCCTTGGGCGACCCTCGGTTGGCCTCCCCAGGCTAGCCTCGGTTGGCCTTCGTTGGCTGTTCTCGGTTGGCCTCCCTTGGGCGGCCTCGGTTGGCCTCCCGATCGGTCTCGGTTGGCCTCCCGTAGGCTAGCCTCGGTTGGCCTCGGCCGGGTTGGTCTTGCTTGGCGACCTCGGTTGGCCCCCCAGGGGCGGCCTCGGTTGGCCTCCCCAGGCTAGCCGCGGTTGGCCTTTCTTGGCTAGCCTCGGTTGGCCTCCATTGGGTGGCCTCGTTTGGCTTCCTTGAGCGGCCTCGGTTGGCCTCCCGTGGCTCGCCTCGATTGGCCTCGGCCGGGTTGGTCCGGCTTGGCCGACCTCGGCGGGTTGGTCCGGCTTGGCCGACCTCGGCGGGTTGGTCGGCTTGGCTAACCTCGGTTAGCCTCCCTAGGCTAGCCTCGGTTGGCCTCCCTTGGGCGACCTCGGTGGGCGTCCCTAGGCTACCCTCGGTTGGCCTCCCTAGGGCGACGTCGGTTGGCCTCCCTCGGGCGGCCTACGTTGGCCTCCCGTAGGCTGGCCTCGGTTGGCCTCGTTGGGTTGGTCTTGGTTGGGCCGACCTCGGTTGGCCTCCATTGGGCGGCCTCGGTTGGCCTCCCTTTCGTGGCCTCGGTTGGCCTTCTTGGGTTGGTCTTGCTTGGGCGAACTCGATTGGCCAACCTAGGCTACCCTTAGTTTGCCTCCCTTGGTTGACGTCGAGATGACCTCCTTGGCGGCCTCGGTTGGCCTCCTTTGGGCGGCCTCGGTTGGCCTCCCTAGGCTAGTCTCGGTTGGCCTCCCTTGGGCGGCCTCGGTTGGCCTCCGTTGGGCGGCCTCGGTTTGCCTCCTCGGCGACCTCGGTTGGCCTTCCTTGGTTGAACTTGGTTGGCCTCCCTAGGCGACCCGGGTTTTGCACGCATGGGCGACCTCGGTTGGCCTCCCTCGGCAAGCCTCGATTGGCCACCCTAGGGCGACCTCGGTTTGCCTCCGTTGGGCGGCCTCGGTTGGCCTCCCTTGGCGGCCTTAGTTGGCCTCCCTTGGGCGACCTCTGTTGGCCTCCATAGGCTAGGCTCGGTTGGCCTCCCTAGGATGCCTTCGGTTGGCTCCCTTGGGCGGCCTCGGTTAGCCTCCCGTGGCCGGCCTCGGTTAGTCTCCCATGGCTGCCCTCGGTTGGCCTCGCTAGGTTTGTCTTGCTTGGGCGACCTCGGTTGGTCTCCCTTGGCGGCCTCGGTTGGCCTCCCTTGGGCGGCCTCGGTTGGCCTCCCCAGGCTAGCCTCGGTTGGCCTTCCTTGGGCGGCCTCGGTTGGCCTCCCTTGGCGGACCTCGGTTGGCCTCCCTTGTCCAGCCTCGGTTGGCCTCCCTAGGCTTACCTCGGTTGGCCTCCCTTGGTTGACCTCGGTTCGCCTCCCTTGGGCGACCTCGGTTGGCCTCTCTTGCCTAGCCTCGGTTAGCCTCCCTAGGGCGACCTCGGTTGGCCTCCATTGGCTAACCTCGGTTGGCCTCCCTAGGCAAGCCCGAGTTGACCTTCCTTGGGCCGGGCTCGGTTTGCCTCCCTTGGCTGGTCTCGGTTGGCCTCCGAGCTAGGCTCGGTTGGCCTTCCCGGGTTGTCCTCGGTTGGTCTCCCTAGGCTAGCCTCGGTTGGTCTTCCTTGGCTGGCCTCGGTTGGGCTGGCCTCCGTTGACCTCCCTAGGGCGACCTCGGTTGGTCTCCCTTGGATGACCTCGGTTGCCTCCCTAGGCAAGCCTCGGTTGGCCTTCCTTGGCGGCCTCGGATTGCCTCCCTTGGCGGCCTCGGTTGGCCTCCCTAGGCTAGCCTCGGTTGGCCTCCCTAGGCTGGCCTCGGTTGGCCTCCCTAGGCTGGCCTCGGTTGGCCTTCCTTGGCTGGCCTCGGTTGGTCTTCCTTGGGCGGCCTCGGTTGGTCTTCCTTGGCCGGCCTCGGTTGGCCTCCGTTGGCTAGCCTCGGTTTGCCTCCCTTGGCGACCTCGAATTGGCCTCCCTAGGCAAGCCTCAGTTGACCTTCCTTGGCTGGCCTCGGTTTGCCTTCCTTGGCTGGCCTCAGTTGGCCTCGCTTGGCTGGCCTCAGTTGGCCTCCCTTGGCTGACCTCAATAAACGTCTTTAACAATTGATCTATGTAAACTAATTGACAGAACACTCAATAAATGTCTTTAACAATTGATCTATGTAAACTAATTGACACAACCCTAAACAAAATTTAATTTCTTCTATTCCATTTAGGATGATACATGTTCTAGGCTGTAAATGAAATATGATACTAAAAAGAACAGTTGCATTAAATTTGATTGGAAAACCTAAAATCCAAAGAGAATCATATTCATGTGAACATGAAGCTATCAAAAACCGAAGCTAAATCAAGTGGAAAAACGCATAAGCTATCAAATCACAATCAAACTTATTAAAAGTTGCAAATCCATAGCCAACTCAAGTGAATAAACACAGAAGATATCTAAAATAGAATATATGAAATTACAGCCGAACCTATTGAAAACTGCAGGACAATTGAAAAGAGAAATTATCAAATTATACATCACAAATCCACAACCAAACATTAAAATGAAATAATAATCGATTATATTGTAGAGAATCCTAAATCTGAAACATTAAATCGAACAATAATCCATTAAACAGAGATTGCAAACCCTAGTTCCAAATTGAAGTTACGATTTGAAGCAAACCTTGAAGATATTGAGGGATCAATGTAGAGAGAGAGAGCGCGAGAGAGAGAGAGACAGAGACTTGTTCTTTCTTGCCGATCTCGAAGATACCTCAGTAGCTTTCGATCATGGAGGTTTTTGAACCGGTTTTGAGAGCGAGTGAGAGAGAGTGAGAGAAAGTGAGAGAGCGAGAACTGAGAGAATTTTGAAATTATGGGATTAAATCTGAAACTGCTGGGTTTAATTGCCAGTGGCATTGTTTATAAATAATAAAAACGGGTTGTATAAAAAGGTAAGATTGCTCCCTGTTTTTTAATTAAATGGAGTTATTGGGAAAATTAGATTTTGTCTGATTTATTGGGCAAATCTATAGGGTATTTGACCTTTATGGTCACCAACCCTAAATATAAAGCACAAAAAAAAAGGTTGTAAATGTGATTTGATCTCTAGACCATCATGTCAATTAAGCTAGCCCTCGCCTTCGTCCTTCGCCCTCGCCCTCGTCTTCGCCGTCCCCCTCGCCCCTGGCACTCGCCCTCGCCTTCGCCCTCGCCCTCGCCCGTGCTATAGAGGCTAACGATACCCACGATTCCTATGAGATAGAAAATTCATAAAAAATAAACGATGCGAGAGTTTCAAGTTCTATCAATTGCAAAAACCTTTTAAAAACCATGTTTGACCACTAGTAAAATTTTGAGACATTTTTATTTTTTTTTTGCCGAAATCTTGGTGTTTCATCCAAAACCGTGGGCTATAGCACATGGGTTTTTGGCCAAAATCACATTTTTTCACTTTCGCACCAAAATCTTCGCACACTCAAATCATAATTTTTAAGGAATTCTCAAGTTGACAAAACGCAAAAATATCGATCAAGCACTCGCCCTCGCCCTCGCCCTCGCCTTCGCCCTCGCCCTCCCCTACGCCCTCGCCCTCGCCCTCGCCAACGCCCGTGCTAGAGAGGCTAACGATGCCCACGATTCCTATGCGATAAAAAATTCATAAAAAATAAACGATGCGAGATTTATAAGTTCTATTAATTGGAAAACCTTTTAAAAAACATGTTTTACCACTAGTAAAATTTTGAGACATTTTTATTTTTTTGCCGAAATCTTGGTTTTTCATCCAAAACCGTGGGCTATAGCATACGGGTTTTTGTCCAAAATCGCATTTTTTCACTTTCGCACCTAAATCTTCCCACACTCAAATCATAATTTTTAAGGAATTCTCAAGTTGACAAAACGCAAAAAAATCGACCAAGCACTCACCCTCGCCCTCGCCTTCGCCCTCGCCCTTGACAAAGCACAAAAAAAAGGTTGTAAATGTGATTTGATCTCTTGACCATCATGTCAATTAAGCTAGCCCTCGCCCTCGTCTTCTCCCTCCCCCTCGCCCCTGGCACTCGCCCTCGACTTCGCCCTCGCCCTCGCCTTCGCCCTCGCCCACGCCTTCGCCCTCGCCCTCCCCCGTGCTAGAGAGGCGAACGATGTCCACGATTCCTATGCGATAGAAAATTCATAAAAAATAAACGATACGAGAGTTTCAAGTTCTATCAATTGGAAAACCTTTTAAAAAAACATGTTTGACCACTAGTAAAATTTTGAGACATGTTTTTTTTTTTTTGCCGAAATCTTGGTTTTCCACCTAAAACCGTGGGCTATTGCACATGAATTTTTGGCCAAAATCACATTTTTTCACTTTCGCACAAAAATCTTCTCACACTCAAATCATAATTTTTAAGGAATTCTCAAGTTGACAAAACTCAAAAATATCGATCAAGCCCTCGCCTTCGCCCGCGCCCTCGCGTTCGTCCTCGCCCTAGCCTTCTCCTTCGTCCTCGCCCTAGCCTTCGCCTTCGTCCTCGCCCTCACCCTCGCCCTCTCCTTCGCCCTCGCCCTGGCCAACCCCCGTGCTAGAGAGGCTAACGATGCCCACGATTCCTATGCAATAGAAAATTCCTAAAAAATAAACGATGCGAGATTTTTAAGTTCTATTAATTGGAAAACCTTTTAAAAAACATGTTTTACCACTAGTAAAATTTTGAGACATTTTTATTTTTTTACCGAAATGTTGGTTTTTCATCCAAAACCGTGGGCTATAGCACATGGGTTTTTGTCCAAATTCGCATTTTTTTCACTTTCGCACCTAAATCTTCCCACACTCAAATCATGATTTTTAAGGAATTCTCAAGTTGATAAAACGCAAAAAAATCGACCAAGCACTAGCCCTCGCCCTCGCCTTCGCCCTCGCCCTCGCCCTCACCCTCGCCTTCGCCCTCGCCCTCGCCCTCGCCCTCGCCCTCGCCTATTTTTTGTGTTTAAGTTTTCGTCCATTCTGATGTTTAGGGCAAACACTCTATATCATAATCTATGTAATTTTTATGTTGGAATTGTCCATAATTTTTAAGTTGGAATTAGCCTCCCTAAGCTAGCCCTCGCCCTCGCCCTCTCCATGCCCATGGCACGTTATCGAGGCTAACGGTGCCCATGCTAGCGAGGCTAACGATGTCGGTGCTCACGTTAGCGAGGCTAACAGTGCCCTTGCCCATACTATTGATGCTAACATGCGCACACTAGCAATGCCGACCTCGCTTGGCCTCCCTAGGCTACCCTTAGTTGGCCTCCCTTGGGCGACCTCGGTTGGCCTCCCTTGGCCGACCTCGGTTGGCCTCCCTTGGCTGGCCTCGGTTGGCCTCCCTTGATCGGGTCTTAGTTGGCCCCCTCGGTTGGCCTCCGTTGTTTGGCCTCGGTTGGCCTCCTTGGGCGACCCGAGTTACCCTCCCTAGGCTAGCCTCGGTTGGCCTGCCTTGGGCGGCCTCGGTTGGTCTTCCTTGGCTGCCCTCGGTTGGCCTCCCTAGGCCGACCTCGGTTGGCCTCCCTAGGCCGGCCTCGTTGGGCCTTCCTTAGCCGGCCTCGGTTGGCCTCCCTGGGCGGCCTCGATTGGCCTCCCTCGGCGGCCTCAATTGGCCTCCCTCGGTTGGCCTCCTTGGCGACCTCGGTTCACCTCCCTTGGCTATCCTCGGTTGGCCTCCCTTGTCGGCCTCCATTGGCCTCCCTTCGCCTGGGGTTGGCCTCCCTAGGCTAGCCTTAGTTGGCCTTTCTTGGGCGGCCTCGGTTGGCCTCCATTGGGCGACCTCGGTTGGCTGCCTTGCCTAGCCTCGCTTGGCCTCCCTAGGCCGACCTCGGTTGGCCTCCCTTGGCGACCTCGCTGGCCTCCCTTGGGTGGCCTCTTTTGGTCTCCCTTTCTGGTTGGCTTCGGTTGGCGTACCTTTCTTGGTGGCCTCCTTTGGTCTACCTTTGTTGGCCTTGCTTGGGCGACCTCGGTTGGCCTCCCTAGGCTACCCTTAGTTGGCGTCCCTTGGCTGGCCTCCTTTGGCTGGCCTCGGTTGGCCTCCCTTGGCTGGCCTCGGTTGGCCTCCCACGGCCGGCCTCGGTTGGCCTCCCACGCCGGCCTCCCTAGGTTGACCTCGGTTGGCCTACCTTGGCCGACCTCCGTTGGCCTTCCTTGGCTCGCCTCCGTTGGCCTTCCTTGGCCGGCCCCGGTTCGCCACGCTTGGCCGGCCTCATTGGCCTCCCTTGGCCGGTCTCAGTGGCCTCCCATGGCCGGCCTCAATTGGCCTCCCTACGGCCGGCCTCCGTTGGCCTCCTCGGCTTGCCTCCCTTGGCTTGCCTCCTTTGGCTGGCCTCGGTTGGCCTCCCTTGGCTGGCCTCGGTTGGCCTCCCTTGGCTGGCCTCGGTTGGCCTCCCTTGGCTGGCCTCGGTTGGCCTCGCTTGGTTGGCCTTGCTTGGGTGACCTCGGTTGGCCTCCCTAGGCTACCCTTAGTTGGCCTCCCTTGGCTGACCTGGGTTGGCCTCCCTTGGCCGGCCTCAGTTTAGAAAACATGGCTGTTTTGATGATATTTAAGGACACTTTTATATTTGTTAGGACACACTTTTTGTGTTCTCTTAGAGAATAGAGGACACATATTTGATAATATTGGTGTATTTTATGTGTCATCTTATGGATTTAAGGAAAGACAAATTATGTCTTAGTATATAAAAGAGGACACATATGAGATAATATGAGGATGCATTTTAGGTGTCCTCTTATTGATTTAAGGACACCATTTCAGGAGCTTTTAGGACACATAAACTATGTCCTTGTATAGAATAGAGGACACATATCAGAAGCTTTTTGGACACATAAAAAGTGTCCTTATATAGAATAGAGGACACATTTCCAGTGTCCTTGTTTCAGACTTACTAGGACTCCTGGATAGAGGACTCATTTTTTGAGTGTCCTTGTATGTGATAGAGGACACTATTCCAATGTCCTTGTATCCATTTTTTCTTGTAGTGCAACCAAGGCGAACTCAGCGAACCCAATCGAGGCCAGAGGAGGCCAACGAAGCCCACCCAAGCGAGGCCCACCGACGCCATCCAAGTGAGGGCAAAAGAGCCCACCCAACCAAGACCAAAGGATGCCACCCAAGCGTGGCCACACATGCGAGACCAACCAAGGGACGCCAACCAAGGTCAGCCAACCGAGGCCAATGGAGGTCAGCCAAGTGAGGCCAACCAAGTCGTGGCCCTCCCTCTCGCCCCTGGCCCTGGCCCTCACCTTCGCCCTAGCCCTCACCTTTGCCCTTGCCCTCGCCCGTACTAGAGAGGCTAACGATGCCCACGATTCTTATGCGATAGAAAATTCATAAAAAAATTAACGATGCGAGATTTTTAAGTTCTATCAATTGGAAAACCTTTTAAAAAACATGTTTTACCACTAGTAAAATTTTGAGACAGTTTTATTTTTTTGCCGAAATCTTGGTTTTTCATCCAAAACCGTGGGCTCACACGGGTTTTTGTCCAAAATCGCATTTTTTACACTTTTGCACCTAAATCTTCCTACACTCAAATCATGATTTTTAAGGAATTCTCAAGTTGACAAAACGCAAAAATATCGATCAAGCACTCGCCCTCGCCCTCTCCCTCGCCTTGGCCCTCACCCTCGCAAAAATATCGAGATTTTTATGAATTATTTATCATCTCATCTTAAAGGGTGAATTATTTATCATCTCATCTTTTTTCTTCAGACAAAATAAGAATTTCGATCCCTCCGACATTTCCCTCTCTTTTCCACACCACCACACCTTGGAGGGAAAACTCTCTCAAATCCAAAAGCTCCTGTTTCTACTGGCACAAAAAAAATTAGGGTTTCGTTTCTGCTCAAGCTTTGCAAACCGCGATCCTTATCATTTCTCTCTTTTTTCGATTCCTATTCGGTTTCGGGAACAATGACCGTCACTTCCGATTTCTGATTTTCCTGCTTGATTTCAATCCCCAACGGGGCGGGTCCTATTGGAGCCCCGACCCTAACGGGGGGAAGAATTCGGGGACAAATGGGGAACCGGGACGGGGAGACCCGATACCCGCTTATTAAGATCTGGTACGGGGCGGGGGTGAGATTGTGATCCCCATCCCCATTTGTACCCGCCCCGATAGTAAAGGGTGAATGACTACGGGGGTGGGGATGAGATTGTCATCCCCGTCTCCAACCCGCCTCATTGCCATCCCTACCTCTGGCTTCTTTATTTAGGTGTATGTATGACTCTGGCCTTTGTCTCCGATTCGTAATGAATTAATCTTCCGTTGAAAAAAATATATATATTTATTGAGATTTTTAATAGGTATCAACTTTTTAGAGTATCAACTTCGTATCAATCTAGACTAATAATAAAACTCATTTCTCTAAATCCTCTAATACAACAAAATTAAAGGGTGAATTATTTATCATCTCATCCTTTTTCTTTAGACAAAATAAAATTTTTGATCCCTCCGACTTTTTCCTCTCTTTTCCACACCACCACACTTTTTAGAGTATCAACTTCCTATCAATCTAGACTAATAATAAAACTCATTTCTCTAAATCCTCTAATACAACAAAATTAAAGGGTGAATTATTTATCATCTCATCCTTTTTCTTTAGACAAAATAAAAATTTCGATCCCTCCGACTTGGAGGGAAAACGCTCTCAAATCCAAAAGCCCCTGTTTCTACTGGCACAACAAAATTAGGATTTCGTTTCTGCTCAAGCTTCGCAAACCGCGATCTTTATCATTTCTCTCTTTTTCCGATTCCTATTCGGTTTCGGTAACAGTGACCGTCAGTTCCGATTTCTGAATTTCCAGCTTGAACCTTGTCTTTGTTGATGTGTTTCCTAAAGGAATTAAGTGAGCTTGTAAAAGGTTTAAATTGAACATTTCCAATTTTGGAAGCCTCTTTGTGAAGTGTAGATCAGAGTTGGCCACAAGCCCTGGTCATCTTCCTCTCTTTTGTTTTATCTGATTGATTGGTTTTGTCTTCTCCAATATTATGAAAAACAGATATGAACTTGGAAAGAATTAGACGCAAGTCTGACAGCAATTTGATACATGATGCTGAAGTATTGCTAGTTTTGCCATATTGATGATTCCTTCTAGATGCTAAAACCCATTGATGTTTGGAAGTATGAGCATACTCAGAGATATCGAAATTCTTGTGTACCCGAAGAACAGAAAAGTAAACTTGCATAGTGCTAAGATCACAAGGAAAATTTCCTTGAGAAAACTATGATCGAAACTTTTCGCCTAACATCCCTAACATTCATAGAGGCATGAACTCATAACGTAACAACTTAGTAGATAAGCAATATGCTTTTCCACCCCTTACGTACTGAGATGGACTATTGTTAGGGCAAAAGCCAAGGCAATCGATTTGATTTTTAATATTTTATAATTTACTATGCAGTAGTTTCATCATCAGAAAATAAAATTCTAGTATTTAGATGGGCTTTGCTGAAAACTGGAGCATATTGCCTCGGTTGATGATGTCAAACACTGGAGTTGCTTCGGGATCTAGTGAAGTTTTGCGAAAGTGATGATTACTTTCAGATGTTAACAGGAAGTACTTGTTTCTTGCAAGATACTCTATAGAATTTATTTGCACAAATTCATTCTATTCAAATGTTCCAACTCCGTAAATGGTCAAACTGAAAACAATCTCTGAATGTGTTCCATTCAACTTTTAGATTCGAATCCGGACTGGCCGGACTGGCGAGTCTGCCGTCTCCACGGCTCTCAACTTGGTTTTGCTTAACCATCAAGCGGCAGCAAATTATGCATGTTATTTCTCAAAATCATGTATTCCATACACTGGGAATAAATACTAAAGTATACAAATATATACCATGATTGAGAGCAAAACTGTTGGTAATCTAATTACGGGACACTGATTGCAAATTACTCTTCAATTGCTTTCCCTCGGGCTCCCGATGGAATTCCTTGTCCTTTATGTAGTACTCAATTTCTACAATGACTGGGTTTAGCTGTGATACTCAATTTCTACAATGACTGGGTTTAGCTGTGAATCTCCTTGTTATTTTAATTAGTGCATTCAGGAAGTTGTCTGAGACCAAGTTGTTGACCTTCACGAATTGATTTCTGTACTTTCTGAAGAGAGAATACCCTGTCATCTGTTAAAGCATTCAACTTGTTAGCTTAAAGGGTTTTCATCTATTTCGTTTTAAAGAGTATATTAACTTTCCATAACAACTTACATGCAGGAATGCTGCAAGTGCAGCAGCAGGATATCTGTTGGCAGGAAGAACATTCACAAACCTTGCAAGCCCTGCCCAACCTTCTTTCAGGGCATGTACATTATCAATCTCCGTCTGCTAAAATGGTTCGAGTTAGATGCTTAGCACATACCAGCAAGCCAGACCGTAGTAACCTTAACTAATAATTTTCAAAACTTTAAAATCACAGATTTGAACGTGGAACAATTTTGGTGCGAAAGAAACAAAATGCAATTTTGGTCAAAAAATCGTGTGCTATATCTCATGGTTTTGGGTGAAAAATCAAGAGTTGGGCAAAAAAAAAATTAAAAATTTCTCAAAATTTTACCAAAGATAAAACTTGTTTTTTAAAAGGTTTTCCAATTGAAATAACTCCAAAATCTCGTATCTTTTTTTTTTAATTTTATTTATTTATGAATTTTGTAGCTTTTGCATGGTTATCGGTAGCCTTACTTGCATGAGTCTTTTCCACCTCCTGAAGATTGATCTCGTGGGTAGCTGCCTAAGGTTCAGTAAATCCAAACTTAATGAACTGCTGCTCTGATCTTGTTGTTTAGGCTTCAATCCTGTTCCGGTCGAAGTGCGGTTAGATTCGCTGAGAGGCTAATGTCTTCCTATAGAAAGTTATTTTCATAGGTGCCCCCATTGCCAGCTTGCGGGTGTTAGGCATCCTAGCATTAGCCTGAGCATTGTTAGGCTTGATTGCATGAGTATTGTTAGCTTTGCTTGGTTGAGCATGTTGGTATTGCTATATTCATCCATACATGAGAAAATACATCGGTGACATTAGATTCACTCTCCCCTCGGTGGGAGTCCAAGAGAAAAAGAGATATTCATTATAACTCCATACAGGCTACCAAGGGAAAAACGGATATTCATTATAACTCCATACAATGACGTACACAAGATTGCTAAAATATCATGATAGAATCTTCAACAGTGACAGAACCTTGAATATTTTGGACTGAACATTGAATTCTGGTAACCATCCTGAACATATACCATCCAATTAGAACCCCTCCACTGAGAAAACTAGCTGAGAGCATATAGGAACCGATATAGTCTGTTTTTTCATTAATTATCCTGATCAATTGGTGTAGTCCCAGATTTGCCTTTTATCTCTAAAAAAAATTATATACTAATGAAATTCAGTTGCACCAATTCCCGCAATATAACAAAAACAAAACAAACATCGAGTTTCTTCATGAAAAGCATGAGGCATATTGCAAAAGGGAACATGTCACTCTTGAATGCGCATAATGACAAAGGTGGCAATCTTCTTTGAACACAAAACTGCATAGGCTTAGGCCTTTACTCTGACTGTCTAAGCAAACTCCTACCCAGTTTTATGGGCTCACTCAAGCAATTTTGCTCAGCATTTCGGACAAATCAGGCTAAAGAGTCACACACAGATAGTTCTAATGGATCATAGCATTCAACTCACAGGATAACAAACCTGAATCCAACATAAAATTCTAGGAACCAACCAAAGTAGAGAATCATAGACTCATAAAAACCATCGAACGCTAAAGTATGAATACATACAAGGAGATGCACAAGTTTGCTATCATTTACATATAGTCCTGAGTAGATCAGTTCTACACAAAGTTCAAACACCACTAGTAGAACCTCAACAGTGAAACGACCGTGTATGTTTGCGATTGAATATTGAATTCTGGTAACCACCCGGAATATAGAAGATAAAGTTCCCGGCAAACTAGCTACCTCTATGCACATTTGTTCAGCAATCACCCTAGTTTAGAAGACCTTTTTGCCTAACCAACTTTTAACACTGTACCAGAAGAAGGGGGTGATGATATTCTTCAGCACATAATTTCACAGAATCAAAAAGCTTACAACTGAAATTTGTGACATATACTAACAAACCTCTACATGAATCTTGATCCACTCAAAGAGTGGTTGTAATATCAAGGCTTAATCGATCTATTGATTAAACTAACAAGACGAATTAGATAGATATTGCTCAAGAGAAATCTGCGATATATTAGCAATAGAAATAATGACAAGAAAATAAGACATTGATCCATGTGAAATAGATACAAATACAATACAATGCCAGTGCAGTTGAGAAACGAACCGGGCTATTATTATTTGATATATATAACGAGGAAGAGGTTAATAGCCTGATCCAATCCAATGATCAAATGTATTCGAACTCGTCCTCCTTGAGATGCGCAAAGAATTTAACAGCGCCACGGCCTTGGACGTCGACAACGAACTGTACTTTATAAGGGAGATTCGCCGAAATCCGCTTGCCCTTCCAGAGGCCAACGTACTGCTTGAGTTCACCTTCCATGCCAGTGATGTCCACCTCGGGCACTCTAGGCACGTGGTACACCTTCAGAGGCACCTTCACCCTAACCCTAGCTCCGATCTTTGTGGAGGCGGCCGCTTCTTCTTCATCTGATGATGTTGATGGAGATAAATCGGCAGCAGAAGAGGAGGAAGTCGCCGAGTCTGATCCGATAGCGACCTCGCAACTAATCCTTCTACTTTTCCTCCTTGGTGTTCTCGGGTAGTGAGCAAGTGCGAGACTCCCGGTGTGGGTGAGCTTTGAAAAGGACACTGCCCAACAAGAAGGAAATGAAAAGGAGATTGAATTCATGTGTCCCGAATCTGCTGCTATGGCTGTGCCTGAGCTCAATAAGCCCACTGTTCCTATACTCATCGTTTCTATCTCTCTATCTTATCTAATTCCTCTGCTAACACACAACCAGTCTTCTTTTCTCCCTAGGCTGACCTCGGTTGGCCTCCCTAGGCTGGCCTCGGTTGGCCTTCCTTGGCTGCCTCGGTTGGCCTCCCTTGGCTGGCCTCAATTGGCCTCCCTCGGCTGGCCTCAATTGGCCTCCCTCGGTTGGCCTCCCTTGGGCGACCTCGGTTCACCTCCCTTGGCTATCCTCGGTTGGCCTCCCTTGTCGGCCTCCATTGGCCTCCCTTCGCCGGCTCGGGTTGGCCTCCCTAGGCTAGCCTTAGTTGGCCTTTCTTGGGCGGCCTCGGTTGGCCTCCATTGGCCGACCTCGGTTGGCTGCCTTGCCTAGCCTCGGTTGGCCTCCCTAGGCCGACCTCGGTTGGCCTCCCTTGGCGACCTCGGTTGGCCTCCCTTGGGTGGCCTCTTTTGGTCTCCCTTTGCTGGTTGGCTTCGGTTGGCGTACCTTTCTTGGTGGCCTCCTTTGGTCTACCTTTGTTGGCCTTGCTTGGGCGACCTCGGTTGGCCTCCCTAGGCTACCCTTAGTTGGCGTCCCTTGGTCGGCCTCCTTTGGGCGGCCTCGGTTGGCCTCCCTGGCCTCGGTTGGCCTCCCACGGCCGGCCTCGGTTGGCCTCCCACGCCCTAGGTTGACCTCGGTTGGCCTACCTTGGCCGACCTCCGTTGGCCTTCCTTGGCTCGCCTCCGTTGGCCTTCCTTGGCCGGCCCCGATTCGCCACGCTTGGCCGGCCTCATTTGGCCTCCCTTGGCCGGCCTCCGTTGGCCTCCCTTGGCCGGCCTCCATTGGCCTCCCGGGCCGGCCTCCGTTGGCCTCCCCTCGGCTTGCCTCCCTTGGCTTGCCTCCTTTGGGCGGCCTCGGTTGGCCTCCCTTGGCGGCCTCGGTTGGCCTCCCTTGGCGGCCTCGCTTGGCCTCCCTTGGCTGGCCTCGGTTGGCCTCGCTTGGTTGGCCTTGCTTGGCCGACCTCGGTTGGCCTCCCTAGGCTACCCTTAGTTGGCCTCCCTTGGCGACCAGGGTTGGCCTCCCTTGGCCGGCCTCGGTTAGAAAACATGGCTGTTTTGATGATATTTAAGGACACTTTTATATTTGTTAGGACACACTTTTTGTGTTCTCTTAGAGAATAGAGGACACATATTTGATAATATTGGTGTATTTTATGTGTCATCTTATGGATTTAAGGAAAGACAAATTATGTCTTAGTATATAAAAGAGGACACATATGAGATAATATGAGGATGCATTTTAGGTGTCCTCTTATTGATTTAAGGACACCATTTCGGGAGCTTTTAGGACACATAAACTATGTCCTTGTATAGAATAGAGGACACATATCAGAAGCTTTTTGGACACATAAAAAGTGTCCTTATATAGAATAGAGGACACATTTCCAGTGTCCTTGTTTCAGACTTACTAGGACTCCTGGATAGAGGACTCATTTTTTGAGTGTCCTTGTATGTGATAGAGGACACTATTCCAATGTCCTTGTATCCATTTTTTCTTGTAGTGCAACCAAGGCGAACTCAGCGAACCCAATCGAGGCCAGAGGAGGCCAACGAAGCCCACCCAAGCGAGGCCCACCGACGCCATCCAAGTGAGGGCAAAAGAGCCCACCCAACCAAGACCAAAGGATGCCACCCAAGCGTGGCCACACATGCGAGACCAGCCAAGGGACGCCAACCAAGGTCGCCCAACCGAGGCCAATGGAGGTCGGCCAAGTGAGGCCAACCAAGTCGTGGCCCTCCCTCTCGCCCCCGGCCCTCGCCCCTCACCTTCGCCCTAGCCCTCACCTTTGCCCTTGCCCTCGCCCGTACTAGAGAGGCTAACGATGCCCACGATTCTTATGCGATAGAAAATTCATAAAAAAATTAACGATGCGAGATTTTTAAGTTCTATCAATTGGAAAACCTTTTAAAAAACATGTTTTACCACTAGTAAAATTTTGAGACAGTTTTATTTTTTTGCCGAAATCTTGGTTTTTCATCCAAAACCGTGGGCTCACACGGGTTTTTGTCCAAAATCGCATTTTTTACACTTTTGCACCTAAATCTTCCTACACTCAAATCATGATTTTTAAGGAATTCTCAAGTTGACAAAACGCAAAAATATCGATCAAGCACTCGCCCTCGCCCTCTCCCTCGCCTTGGCCCTCACCCTCGCAAAAATATCGAGATTTTTATGAATTATTTATCATCTCATCTTAAAGGGTGAATTATTTATCATCTCATCTTTTTTCTTCAGACAAAATAAGAATTTCGATCCCTCCGACATTTCCCTCTCTTTTCCACACCACCACACCTTGGAGGGAAAACTCTCTCAAATCCAAAAGCTCCTGTTTCTACTGGCACAAAAAATATTAGGGTTTCGTTTCTGCTCAAGCTTTGCAAACCGCGATCCTTATCATTTCTCTCTTTTTCCGATTCCTATTCGATTTCGGGAACAATGACCGTCACTTCCGATTTCTGATTTTCCTGCTTGATTTCAATCCCCAACGGGGCGGGTCCTATTGGAGCCCCGACCCTAACGAGGGGAAGAATTCGGGGACAAATGGGGAACCGGGACGGGGAGACCCGATACCCGCTTATTAAGATCTGGTACGGGGCGGGGGTGAGATTGTGATCCCCATCCCCATTTGTACTCGCCCCGATAGTAAAGGGTGAATGACTACGGGGGTGGGGATGAGATTGTCATCCCCGTGTCCAACCCGCCTCATTGCCATCCCTACCTCTGGCTTCTTTATTTAGGTGTATGTATGACTCTGGCCTTTGTCTCCGATTCGTAATGAATTAATCTTCCGTTGAAAAAAATATATATATTTATTGAGATTTTTAATAGGTATCAACTTTTTAGAGTATCAACTTCGTATCAATCTAGACTAATAATAAAACTCATTTCTCTAAATCCTCTAATACAACAAAATTAAAGGGTGAATTATTTATCATCTCATCCTTTTTCTTTAGACAAAATAAAATTTTTGATCCCTCCGACTTTTTCCTCTCTTTTCCACACCACCACACTTTTTAGAGTATCAACTTCCTATCAATCTAGACTAATAATAAAACTCATTTCTCTAAATCCTCTAATACAACAAAATTAAAGGGTGAATTATTTATCATCTCATCCTTTTTCTTTAGACAAAATAAAAATTTCGATCCCTCCGACTTGGAGGGAAAACGCTCTCAAATCCAAAAGCCCCTGTTTCTACTGGCACAACAAAATTAGGATTTCGTTTCTGCTCAAGCTTCGCAAACCGCGATCTTTATCATTTCTCTCTTTTTCCGATTCCTATTCGGTTTCGGTAACAGTGACCGTCAGTTCCGATTTCTGAATTTCCAGCTTGAACCTTGTCTTTGTTGATGTGTTTCCTAAAGGAATTAAGTGAGCTTGTAAAAGGTTTAAATTGAACATTTCCAATTTTGGAAGCCTCTTTGTGAAGTGTAGATCAGAGTTGGCCACAAGCCCTGGTCATCTTCCTCTCTTTTGTTTTATCTGATTGATTGGTTTTGTCTTCTCCAATATTATGAAAAACAGATATGAACTTGGAAAGAATTAGACGCAAGTCTGACAGCAATTTGATACATGATGCTGAAGTATTGCTAGTTTTGCCATATTGATGATTCCTTCTAGATGCTAAAACCCATTGATGTTTGGAAGTATGAGCATACTCAGAGATATCGAAATTCTTGTGTACCCGAAGAACAGAAAAGTAAACTTGCATAGTGCTAAGATCACAAGGAAAATTTCCTTGAGAAAACTATGATCGAAACTTTTCGCCTAACATCCCTAACATTCATAGAGGCATGAACTCATAACGTAACAACTTAGTAGATAAGCAATATGCTTTTCCACCCCTTACGTACTGAGATGGACTATTGTTAGGGCAAAAGCCAAGGCAATCGATTTGATTTTTAATATTTTATAATTTACTATGCAGTAGTTTCATCATCAGAAAATAAAATTCTAGTATTTAGATGGGCTTTGCTGAAAACTGGAGCATATTGCCTCGGTTGATGATGTCAAACACTGGAGTTGCTTCGGGATCTAGTGAAGTTTTGCGAAAGTGATGATTACTTTCAGATGTTAACAGGAAGTACTTGTTTCTTGCAAGATACTCTATAGAATTTATTTGCACAAATTCATTCTATTCAAATGTTCCAACTCCGTAAATGGTCAAACTGAAAACAATCTCTGAATGTGTTCCATTCAACTTTTAGATTCGAATCCGGACTGGCCGGACTGGCGAGTCTGCCGTCTCCACGGCTCTCAACTTGGTTTTGCTTAACCATCAAGCGGCAGCAAATTATGCATGTTATTTCTCAAAATCATGTATTCCATACACTGGGAATAAATACTAAAGTATACAAATATATACCATGATTGAGAGCAAAACTGTTGGTAATCTAATTACGGGACACTGATTGCAAATTACTCTTCAATTGCTTTCCCTCGGGCTCCCGATGGAATTCCTTGTCCTTTATGTAGTACTCAATTTCTACAATGACTGGGTTTAGCTGTGAATCTCCTTGTTATTTTAATTAGTGCATTCAGGAAGTTGTCTGAGACCAAGTTGTTGACCTTCACGAATTGATTTCTGTACTTTCTGAAGAGAGAATACCCTGTCATCTGTTAAAGCATTCAACTTGTTAGCTTAAAGGGTTTTCATCTATTTCGTTTTAAAGAGTATATTAACTTTCCATAACAACTTACATGCAGGAATGCTGCAAGTGCAGCAGCAGGATATCTGTTGGCAGGAAGAACATTCACAAACCTTGCAAGCCCTGCCCAACCTTCTTTCAGGGCATGTACATTATCAATCTCCGTCTGCTAAAATGGTTCGAGTTAGATGCTTAGCACATACCAGCAAGCCAGACCGTAGTAACCTTAACTAATAATTTTCAAAACTTTAAAATCACAGATTTGAACGTGGAACAATTTTGGTGCCAAAGAAACAAAATGCAATTTTGGTCAAAAAAATCGTGTCTTATATCTCATGGTTTTGGGTGAAAAATCAAGAGTTGGGCAAAAAAAAAATTAAAAATTTCTCAAAATTTTACCAAAGATAAAACTTGTTTTTTAAAAGGTTTTCCAATTGAAATAACTCCAAAATCTCGTATCTTTTTTTTTTTAATTTTATTTATTTATGAATTTTGTAGCTTTTGCATGGTTATCGGTAGCCTTACTTGCATGAGTCTTTTCCACCTCCTGAAGATTGATCTCGTGGGTAGCTGCCTAAGGTTCAGTAAATCCAAACTTAATGAACTGCTGCTCTGATCTTGTTGTTTAGGCTTCAATCCTGTTCCGGTCGAAGTGCGGTTAGATTCGCTGAGAGGCTAATGTCTTCCTATAGAAAGTTATTTTCATAGGTGCCCCCATTGCCAGCTTGCGGGTGTTAGGCATCCTAGCATTAGCCTGAGCATTGTTAGGCTTGATTGCATGAGTATTGTTAGCTTTGCTTGGTTGAGCATGTTGGTATTGCTATATTCATCCATACATGAGAAAATACATCGATGACATTAGATTCACTCTCCCCTCGGTGGGAGTCCAAGAGAAAAAGAGATATTCATTATAACTCCATACAGGCTACCAAGGGAAAAACGGATATTCATTATAACTCCATACAATGACGTACACAAGATTGCTAAAATATCATGATAGAATCTTCAACAGTGACAGAACCTTGAATATTTTGGACTGAACATTGAATTCTGGTAACCATCCTGAACATATACCATCCAATTAGAACCCCTCCACTGAGAAAACTAGCTGAGAGCATATAGGAACCGATATAGTCTGTTTTTTCATGAATTATCCTGATCAATTGGTGTAGTCCCAGATTTGCCTTTTATCTCTGAAAAAAATTATATACTAATGAAATTCAGTTGCACCAATTCCCGCAATATAACAAAAACAAAACAAACATCGAGTTTCTTCATGAAAAGCATGAGGCATATTGCAAAAGGGAACATGTCACTCTTGAATGCGCATAATGACAAAGGTGGCAATCTTCTTTGAACACAAAACTGAAAACTGCATAGGCTTAGGCCTTTACTCTGACTGTCTAAGCAAACTCCTACCCAGTTTTATGGGCTCACTCAAGCAATTTTGCTCAGCATTTCGGACAAATCAGGCTAAAGAGTCACACACAGATAGTTCTAATGGATCATAGCATTCAACTCACAGGATAACAAACCTGAATCCAACATAAAATTCTAGGAACCAACCAAAGTAGAGAATCATAGACTCATAAAAACCATCGAACGCTAAAGTATGAATACATACAAGGAGATGCACAAGTTTGCTATCATTTACATATAGTCCTGAGTAGATCAGTTCTACACAAAGTTCAAACACCACTAGTAGAACCTCAACAGTGAAACGACCGTGTATGTTTGCGATTGAATATTGAATTCTGGTAACCACCCGGAATATAGAAGATAAAGTTCCCGGCAAACTAGCTACCTCTATGCACATTTGTTCAGCAATCACCCTAGTTTAGAAGACCTTTTTGCCTAACCAACTTTTAACACTGTACCAGAAGAAGGGGGTGATGATATTCTTCAGCACATAATTTCACAGAATCAAAAAGCTTACAACTGAAATTTTGTGACATATACTAACAAACCTCTACATGAATCTTGATCCACTCAAAGAGTGGTTGTAATATCAAGGCTTAATCGATCTATTGATTAAACTAACAAGACGAATTAGATAGATATTGCTCAAGAGAAATCTGCGATATATTAGCAATAGAAATAATGACAAGAAAATAAGACATTGATCCATGTGAAATAGATACAAATACAATACAATGCCAGTGCAGTTGAGAAACGAACCGGGCTATTATTATTTGATATATATAACGAGGAAGAGGTTAATAGCCTGATCCAATCCAATGATCAAATGTATTCGAACTCGTCCTCCTTGAGATGCGCAAAGAATTTAACAGCGCCACGGCCTTGGACGTCGACAACGAACTGTACTTTATAAGGGAGATTCGCCGAAATCCGCTTGCCCTTCCAGAGGCCAACGTACTGCTTGAGTTCACCTTCCATGCCAGTGATGTCCACCTCGGGCACTCTAGGCACGTGGTACACCTTCAGAGGCACCTTCACCCTAACCCTAGCTCCGATCTTTGTGGAGGCGGCCGCTTCTTCTTCATCTGATGATGTTGATGGAGATAAATCGGCAGCAGAAGAGGAGGAAGTCGCCGAGTCTGATCCGATAGCGACCTCGCAACTAATCCTTCTACTTTTCCTCCTTGGTGTTCTCGGGTAGTGAGCAAGTGCGAGACTCCCGGTGTGGGTGAGCTTTGAAAAGGACACTGCCCAACAAGAAGGAAATGAAAAGGAGATTGAATTCATGTGTCCCGAATCTGCTGCTATGGCTGTGCCTGAGCTCAATAAGCCCACTGTTCCTATACTCATCGTTTCTATCTCTCTATCTTATCTAATTCCTCTGCTAACACACAACCAGTCTTCTTTTCTTTCTTATTTCCAATTTCTCAGTTCAATCTACATTCTACAACACCCACCCAAAATTACATATTTATTATTTAAAGGACAGATATTATTAATTTCGTTTGTTTCTTTTTCTCTCTTTTTTTTCATCTAAAAAATAAGCATTTTAATTTTGTCTATTGGGTCTCTTCCTTAACAATAAGATATTTTGTTTTTCTTTCCTTAAAACATGTAATTCCAGTCGAGAAATTAACAACAGCCAAATATATTTGAAAGCAGAGTGATGTCTATTTCCCCATACAAAAACTAACAGGTGTCTAAGTGAATACCACAGCTTGAAACGATAATGTTTGATTCATCCATTTTAGCTGGACTTGTCTTTTGCATAACTAGCCAAAAAATGTGATTTTAGCACAGCTATATTGAAAGTAGGTCTAATCGAGAATCTCCCTATTGGTTAAAGCTATACTTATCTGGTAAGAAAAAATTATAAAAATAAATAAATAAATCAAGCTACATGGAGCCTGAAGAAACATCATACTGGCATCACAACAAGGATGAATATTTCTCGAGAAATAACGGCTGATGCATTGTTACAAAACAAGAACCATATGAATATGGTCACAGGAAAACGAGTACCAGAATCGTAAATACACAAGCAGCTCGCACCAGATATAGTAAACAAGGGACAAGATTACACAATCCTAATGAAACAAGAAAACACCAATAAACAACAATACAAACATAGCCAAACAAAAAATTTACAGGCGCCTCGGCTGTTAAAAGGTGCAACGGCCAAGGCTCAAACAGACATTAGTGCAGAAGGACTTCTAGTTGGTGTTTGGATAAACTTGCATATTAAGGAGGGCAGATGTCCCTAGCACCCAATAACAAGTCCAAAAGAAGATACATGGTAGTCAGACATTACTATGGGAGCGACCAATAAGTCTGCACTGTTCTGGAAGCAAAGAAGAAATGACTTGCCCATTAAGTGGAAAAAGCTCTCCATCAATGCCACAACCGTTATGGGTGTGCTTTCCTGATGCCTTGATCTTCACTGACTTTACCTGCAATAGGAGAACAAATTAGGAGCCCCTTACACAACTTAATGTAGTTTTTTTTTTTTAATTAAGCACCTGCACACAAAAAAACACATAAACCTCCAACAATCTCCCCGTCCCTAAAACACCAAGAGAAAAACTAAAGTACAATCTTATGACTTCTAGCAACAACAGAACATGATCAAGAATCTGCCATTAAAACATATCCAAAGCCAGCTTACTGTTTGCTTGAACTAATGTGCACTCAAAATGCCGCTTCATGGTCTAAATGAATGCAGCTATTTGAAACCTCAAGTTCAAAAGCATTGAAATAAATGTCCATACCTTGACATTTTCCACATATGGCAGTGAAAGGTGTCTACCCATCTGCAGCAGCATGAAAAATCTCAACAGCCTTAATCGCCCACTACCATGAACTAGGAGCAAATCCAAGGTGTTGTCATCATGTTCAGCTTTTGGTGCCACCACTTGGGAACTCTGAACAGTTCTACATGCATGATTGCAAACAAGAATGCCGAGTAACTGACCCTTAGTCACAACCCATTTATCTTCATACCTAGGCACAACTTCCTTTGTTCCCACTTCTACATCATCTGATGGCCCTGGCAATTCAATAGGATTTTCCACATCCCAATTAGATTCGCTGTCCCACTTGGGTTCAGCATCCCAAATTGGACCTGGATCAGACAGGGTGGATGATATATCCTCTTTATCATTTGTTCCAGCGTTTCCCCAAGAAGATCTAGAGGCGTCATGTGTGGCTGTCAATCCAGTCCATCCTTTATCTGTCCTCGACTTCGACCGGGTCCTTGGCCAGTTTGGAGTTGTTGACAGGGGCAGGTGAGGATGAATAACTTCTGGCTCTGCAGTTATATTGGTCCTTCCAATTGACAGTCTTTTTGCTTTGGGATCTAGGCCACGCACGTACTCAGATGGTTCAATGCTAGCATGAGTGCTACTGCAGGTTGTATCCAAGTCCCCTCCGGACATTCGACTAGGAGTCATGATGGAGTCAATACTTGATAAACTAGAAGCTCTCGGAATCCCATCGGTGTTTGATCTCCTCATAATGTCTGTGTACAGGTCTGAAATGTCGACAACATCCCTTTCGGCTGAGAGTTTTCCTTCTAGATCCTCTTTTGATGCTGGGAGGTACTCAACTTCATAGCTGTACTTCGGTAGGCATAAGAATTTGAGAAATCCAGCAACAAAATAACGCAGAGGACCAAAGCGCTTCTGATATTTCTCAGAGAGCTCCAACACTGCATTCACGGCCACATATCATGATTAATAAAACTGGACCAAACTACTGTTGCTCAACCCAGGTATCAACTTACCAATTAGATTGAATGTTCTAACTATGCACTATAATGTTTACAAACTATCAAGTTGATACGATACATATACCATATACAAATATAAAAAGAAAAATACAATTAATGCAATATAGACAAATAGTTAGAGATATCAAATCAGCTGGAAAGTTGGTAAATATTATGTGCATGACTAAAACATCTTAGAGCATTATATAGGACCTGAAAGTTACTAAACAAATATAAAAAATCAACAACCGTGAACACCAGATGACTCCAATCATCTTGTCAACTTCCTAATGCTTCAATATCGGGTATCTCAAAGGAACTATAACAGGAAGACAGAGGTAAACTTTAGACTGTAAATTCTATCGGGAAGATGACTCCAATCATTTGATGATTTCCAAAAACTCCAACAGTTGGATTTGGAGAGTGTGCATCATCAAACAAGACAAACATTGAATACTTGGAGTGAACCATAAGCTATGCACATTAGCTGCTTTTGCAGGAAATTAAAACCCAATGATCCAAGCCTATGAAACTGAGTTTACTAATCCAAGTAGGAATTGATTAAACATGAGAACCACAAAGTAACATAAGGGTATTACATTAATTAATTAATTTGATCCACTTAGATACTGATACAATATAGAGATGAGAGATTAGTCCACCACATTAAAAATCCAGATGAAATTTAATCCAAAGTATCAGGAATTACCATCACTTACAAAACCATAATACGAGACTGTCATCCCGAAGTGGATAACACCTGTCTGAATCCACTCAACAGCAAAAACATCTGTAGCAGTAAGACCACCCTGAAAGAAACATAAAAGCACAACATTTCAACTTAACGAAACAAACATTTCCAGGACCTTACAGAGAAGACAGTAGCTGGCCGTTTCATAACTCACATAATAGATAAATATGTTAATGAGATCTTAACATGCTATCAAACATAGCTGATACAAGATTAGATGGAATCAACTTTGGGGTTTCCAAGTCTTGAACTTCTTGCATCCAAAGCCCTTCAATGTATTTGGATGTCCAGTAGCCATAACCTTATCAGTATCATCTCTAAAATTGGCCCAGGTACAAAAGGATAAATCAAAGGATTATAAGAATCTGATAGGGTAGTGTTTTAGAACCAAGTGTTTTCAAACAAAAATTTACAGCCTAAGAACATCTCCAATGGTACTCTTAATTTTTTGTCAAATTTCTATAGCTAAAAGCTAAACTTGGAGCTACTTTTAGGGAGCTATATGTTGCTCCAACCATACTCAGAATATTAGACAGCTATATTTTAATTCCATAATTATACTTTTGGTAAAGAAATTGCAATTTTAATATAAATTAATCAAATCATTAAATGAACTAGGAGCCACTAGGAGTCTCTTTCTCTCTCCTCAGATTTAGGAGCTCCTAGTGATTTTGCTATGATTGGAACATAACTTTTTAGCTTTTCCCTAAATTTTTACTTAGGAGCTCATATAGGGAGCCCATTGGAGATACTCTAATAACATAAGTTGTAACAGTCTCGCGCTCATCTAGTTGGTAACAAATTGATGGCAGCAACTTTAAAGAACTTCTCCCCATACAGACACATACAACAAAATGAATTGTATCAGTCTGACCTAGTTGGTAAGAAATTGATTGCAAAAGAGTAGAACACAAACATACACCTATGCCCCCAGTGCTCTACCTCATCCAAGATCTACAAAGAAGGATCCCCCTATTGAGGAATGCGGGGGCATCCCCAATTGGCTGAAAGAAAGGATTCAGATAATTATTCATAATCCCCTGAGCAAGTGTCATTAATTCTTTATTCATCCAAGCATCCTCTAGTGCTCCACTAGAACTTTTCAGAGTGAGCAAAGTCCCACACACTCTGCAAAACTGCAATTCATCCAAATCAAAAGCCATGAACTGTAAACTCCATGAGCGGTATTATGAGGTTGGAATATCATTCAATTCAAGCCTATATCTAAAGGCAGCCTGCAACTTACACTCACAAATGAATACCCAAAATCTATCTGCTATGCTTCATTAATTCCGTTAGAGGGCATCATATCATGGACCATAATATTCTTAATTGCAGTGGATGATACAAGAAGGATACACAGATCCTATTTGTTGCACCTCTGACAGGACTCTTCTTCTCAGTCACATAATACCAACCTCCACTACAGCTTCTCAAAGTAAGCATACTCCTCTCTACTGCAACTGGAAGATCAAAGTACCTCTTAAGGTACAAGTGTTGGAATGGATTATTGCTCAAGGGACTAATACTGGTGATATGGTTCAAAGGAGAAGGCCTTATTTTTGTCGTTCTCCTCATTGGTTTATGATGTGCAAAGCCAAAGCCGAGAGCGGGAAACACCTGTTAAACTTCCAATTTCTTTTGACCTTTCCCAAGACTATTCAGGAGACTATGTATGATGTGCAAAATCCAGCTTCTTGTGTATCCCTGTTGAGTGAAAGCCACAAGTTCTTCTGTGGGAAGAAGAGGGGAATGTTTTACGAAAAAGTGCTATCATGTCTATATTTTGGGTCATTTTGATGGAAAGAAACAGAAACTTTCGAGGATGGAAGGGGGAGGAGCTGGTAATGTGTGAGAGGGGGGTTCCATTTTTAGCCACTTTATTGGCTTTAGTTTCTTGAGAGCTTAGGGATAGTTCTTTCATTTTTCTATTTCTTCAAATTGGAGAGCTGTTGTCTAATTTCTTAGTTTAGTGGATTACTTGTCCACTGAACTGTAAATTCAATTTTCTATCAATGAATTCAGTTTCCATGTCCAAAGAAAAAGAGAGAGAGAGAGAGAGCATACGCGGGTGCACACACCCTGACGCAATTCCACCTTCCCTTTCTTTCCCCATCTACACTCATGCACTTGCACCTATCTATGAGAATCAATTTGATGCAAACAGAAACAGTTGATTTACTCCACATCATTAAAAAATTGAGAATCTTGTTCCACATCATTAAAAAATGTAAGAATCTCATTATTTTTACAGTTTTAATAAATAGCTTGCATTGATTTTATGTTATTCACTTATTTTTACCTGTAGTTTCAATGTTTTTAGTTAAAACCCACTACAAACATCACACACCTGTGATACATGTGTACTGTGATAGAAGTTTGTGCAGAGGAATGGAAGTTACGATAAGAGAGAAAATAGAATGTGCGAGAGAAAAACTGATGAATAAAAAAGTGAGATAAATGGTAAATCAGCCTTTATTTTAAAACCTACTGTAAACTTATTTATATAGAAAGGGTACATGATAGTAGAGGTGAGACACAAAAAAAAATTATCTACATCAAATGATGTGATTTCAATCTTGGCTTCCATTCAGAATAGTTTTGTAGTTCATGCAAACTATTCATTTGATGTTGGTCTAAAATGGAAAGTCAGTCTTTGATAAAAAATATTATTTTGTAGCATATCCACTATAATTGAATTTCATCTAGTTTTTGTATATAAATATAGCAAAAACACATTACCTTGACAATAGCCATTGCAGCAGAAACTGGATCTCTAACTCCAAGAACCGTCCAAACTAATGAATTATCAGAACCAGCAGGTATAATTCCAATGGGTATGGAAATTCCTTCTTTTTGGTTGTCTCTACTAAGTAAACCATTTAGAACCTGTACCCAAATCAAGGTCAGGTAAATTGTTCAATAAATAAGGAAAACAGCATTCAACACAATAGGACAAGTAACCTAATTAAAATATTACCCAAAAAAAAAATTTCAAAATTCAAAATCATCCAACTCCAAATATATAAATTTGGATTGAAACTTACACGCAAAAAGAAATAAGAGTACAGAATTCACATTTGTGTGATTTTGATGGATATTATGATTGATAATATAATGCTACTGGATGATCATCCAGATTACAGCAAATGATCCAGGTCATAAATGGAAAAGGCTTGGGTCCTCACCCATGAACAAACCAATTTTGTCATACCGCATCATCACGCAAGTGTCGATAAAAAAAAAAAGTGAACATGATTATATGCGTGACAAGACATGAATGGTGGTAAGAAGAAAATTCATTTCTGATGACCCAAGTATTTTCTGCCATATCTCACCTCAAGCATATAATCCGATCAACAACAAGAACTAAAAAGAACTAATGGAAACTAGGGCAGTCTCTAATCAGACCCTCAAAATCAGTATAACAAGTTTCACCTCAAACAATCTTAGATAAGAATTGGCAAGTTCGTAGTGCACATGTAATAAAAAAGATTTTGATGACCTATTTCAATCCTTTGTCAGCCTTTTGAGCATTAAGGCTAATCTGTGAAATGCATTTACCATTTTTAGCCACTAGTTCTTTACTAAAAAATTAAATAAAAGAGTCCCTACAGAAAATGGTGTAGCCCTCCAAAACTTACTTCGCTCAATATCAATTGATTTGGGGAGTCCTATACATCTAACTTGATTTGGGAGAAGTTTTAAGGAAAACTCAAATTTCAGGAGAGTTTGGGGAAGGGTCGGAATTTGGAGGTAATTTTTCCCTAAATTTAAAATTGGGGAAGGTTTGGGGAGGAATGGAGTTGCCTTTTGTCAGTTTATCAGACATTCTATAATCAACTTAAATACAGAAAGTGTTCCTATCGATTGACTTAAACGTGGCAAAAATTTGTCCAGATAGGTTTTGCCATATTTGGTTTAGGGGTGCCATATTTAACCCACATGATGTGGCTGTTCATGTGGCAGTGATTTAAATGCCAAAGAGTCCACATGGTGTTAGACCAATGTTTCTCTGCCATATTCACTGCAACATCATGTGAACATTATGATCATCTATACTATAATAAATAGAACAATTTTCTTAACTAAAAAGAAAGGAAAATTTCAAATATATCCTCCATCTTGGAGCACTTTAGAAAGCATATAATAATGCATGAGGAGCAGTTGGTACTTATCAAATAAGTGAATAATATGAAGGGAAAAAACAAAAACAGAACAGAACAGCTGAACAGTTGGTTTTATCTCCCATTAAATTCTCGACTTCTCTTACATTCAAACTTCAAAACCACTTTCTTTTCAGTAAAATTTCTCATTTAAACACAGACAACTAGTGTATAGGACCATCTAATATATATATATATATATATAGAGAGAGAGAGAGAGAGATAGATAGAATAAGGCTCAAGTATCTAAAACAAGTGACCAATCTTAGACTGTTATATGCTTGCATAGTTGCATCTAAGATTCAGTATAATACTATTCTTATATAAGAATCATGGATTTGTATATTACTTGGAAACTAAGGAAAACCAGGGAGCCAGACGATTTACCTCATTAATAATTCCATCGCCCCCAACACATATGATTCCTGAAAAGAAACAAAATACTGTGACAAATAAAAAATAAAAATAAAAAACTATAAAGATGAAGAAAATCAAAATGCACTAGGAAAATCAAAAGTAAGATGTGATCAGATAGTGCATTATCATGTAGTACCATCAGGACAACTGCTGATGTCAACACTAGATGCAAGTTTCTTAGCATGACCTGCCGATGTTGTTTTGACTACCTCCAATTTGAAACCTGCAAGCTGTCACAGTTTACAGCTCAAATATGAATATGGAATTATGGATATAAACAGAAACTCTAAAAGAGATCATTAATACCTATCAAGATCAAAACAGCCAGCCATTTCAACCATGAAGGTCAAGTATAGAAAAGGGAAAAAAAAAAATGAAGACATTGAGTTTATTTTTGGATAAGATTAGTTATTGAGTGTATAGTCATAAAATACACTTCTTTTTTTTACCTAGAATAAACATAACTGAGCTTATTCATGAAACTAGGTCGTCTTTTTATAATATCCATGATATAATCCCTCACTATAAATAGATAGCATGTAGGAATACATGTGTCCAGATCGTGAATAACAAAAGGTAGTAAAATTAATAGATAGCATGTAGGAAACAAGAAATAAATCTTACCTTAAAAATAGGTTCAACAATGCTGTGAAAAACCTTACTCGAACGGCCACGTCCAGATCGTGGATTTAATATCACAAGCATTTTTGGCGGACTCTTACATTTGAAAATTAATTCAGGAGGAGTATCAATGGGAAGTAATTCTGAAGAAGCCTGCTTTTTAGAAGATAGCAATGGATGAGGCAAGCAATTCACATAACACTGCTGATCAGCAAACCCACCAACCCATTGAACTGCGTCTTCTATGCTAGAAGCCAAGAATCGAAAGTCCTTGCGACTTCTTCGAGGTTTCATGAAACAAGAAAGGCCACAAGAACCCTTTTTTAAGGGATAAGAATGCACGGTAAAATGTCTGAGCCCAACATTGTATGAAACCTGTAGAAACAGTCAAAGAACTAGATTATGGTTTCCTACTTCACTCTAGAGAGAAAAGAGACCTCGTGAAGATGTTGTAACATGTAGATATCATCCATGATTGCTGTTTTATGAGGAGGAGTGCTTACCGAGATAACATCATCAAGATGCAGCATGTGAGAACCCCAAATTAACGCCTTGCTCGTGAGCTTAGCATCAACAGCTTCCTGGTTGGTAATATCAGTAGAGGAGGAGGTTTGTTGTTGTGGATCAGTAGAAGTGGTGTTTACAATAGTGGTTTTCCTCTTGTCCAAAACTAACTTTCCAGAGAAGACGGCATAACCCAACAAATCAGAATTTTCATCTCCAGCAGCAGAAGCTGGAATGTCAATCCTGTGCTCTAAGGTCTTAAGTGAGTTGGGATCATCAGTAGAGACAGGAGTAGTTGGAGTCTTTGAAGCCTTGATCTTGTGTCGTTTCTGTTTCTCAGGGAAGACAATTGGGGAGGAGTGCTGGCCCCCAGTAGCAGTAGCTATTTGGGAGCACAAGCCGAGTCGCCTTAGAGACTGCTGAGGGGTCGTCACTCTCAAACTATTCTTGGAAACACTCCCACTCTTCTGCATATTATTTCTTTCTTCTTCTTCCTTTTGCTTATTAAAATTATCTTACTTATTGTTCTGAATTGCACAAGGAGAGACCGAGAAAAAGGCACAAAAGCAGCAGCAGCAGCAGCAGCTTGGAATGAGGTTCCAATTCCAATTCTAATATTACGCAGTAATTGCGGCATAAAAACGACTAGATCAACCAGCCTGCATATTTATTGTTTCGAATTATATGTTAATTCTCGTTCAAAATTGAACTGATCGAGGACAAATCGCCATTTCTACAACTAGGACTGGGACTCTTCCCATTGTATTATTACAATTATGTACAACAACAATAGAAAGATCGAGAGGCAGGTCCAAGGAAAAGAGAAACAACACGGGAAAACAAGAAGAAGGCGAGGACTTACGAGCTGAGCTGAGCCGCCGGTCATGATACTCAACGGGTGTGGAGATGGAGATCTTTCGGAAATCAAAGTCGCACACTCAATCAATCAGACAGAAAAGGCAAAGCAGCCCTCTTTCTTCTTCTTTCGTCGGAGTCGGGCCCTATCAGTTTTTTATTTTTTATTTTTTATAGCTATTCACCGGGGAAATGAATTGGAAGTTCAGAACTGATATTCTTAGGATCTGTCATTGCTGCTCCTTTTTTTTTTTTTTTTTTTCACTTGTCCGTAGGCCAGAAGTAAATTCTATACCATTACCAAATAAAAAATTAATTACTTTTTTTTAAATACATTCGACAGTATAATTCAATAATTTAAACCGTTTATTTTATAAAACAATTTTGATCATGAAATTACACGGTCGAACACATACAAATAAAAAAAATAACTCTTCTATATTAGTCATTTTCATACATGTCAAAAAGAAGTAGGAGGAGTGGGTGCGAGGCCTGGTTTTCAATTTCTTTTTTAATTGTGCTATTTGATATTACTCTTTTATTCTCAATTTCTCATTAGTTTAAATTTTTGTTTTCTTACAATTCATTGAACAAAAGGCATCAAGGCATTCATGAGTTTTTCAGCAAGGAGATTTTTTATTTTTGGTCTGAGAGCAAGGAGATTAGTATGCTGGAGCACGACAGGGTAGACGATGACTCGATGAGGGCATCAGTGGGTAGTCTGGCAAAGGTTATTTTTGCATTTTAAGGAAATATGTCAAAGGGGCAAAAAAAATAAAAAAATGCAACATTACAGAGGCGAAAAGGGCCTTCAAAGAATCAGATTTAAAGCCATTGTTCACAGGGAAGGTATTACAATACCTCTTACAGAACCACCAATCTATTACATTAGGAACATAGATATTTTACACGGAAAAAACATAAATATAAATCAGAATTAAGGTGGCCAAAAGATACAATTTAACTTGGCAGGCTTGTAAATAGTGTGAAATGGATCAGTAGTCTCTTCTCAACCGAGCAGAAATGGAATGATATTTGCCAAGACTGCGCAAACAGGAGGTAGGGTGACATGTTAATTAGCCTCTTGTTTTTTTGGTGAATAGTTAGAGCCAGCTTGTAGTTAGCACTAATGTACAGCAAGGGCCTGCCCGAGCCAGGGCCAGACAAGACAAAGCATCGAATCATCAGGTGTTGAAAGAAGAGGGGTTCATTGCTCCAAAATGCACACACCCTCGAAAACAGCATGAAGTTAACTGCACTTTCACTATGTAGTATTTTCAGTCATGAAACTTCTTGAAGAGCTAAATTCAATTCTTGTGCAGACTTTGCAATTGATCCTCCTCTTCTATGGGCAAAAGAGTGAACAAAAGGATATTAGCATCTTCCGCATAACGAAGTACAATGCAAAGCAAAGAGTGGTTGCAAAAATAAAAATAAAAAAGTGGTCCAGCCCACAAAACTACAAAAGGGCACCTGGTAAGAGCAGGCAAACAGCGTTTGACCTTTTCAAGCTCCATGAAACACATATTGCAACGCTCCAGCCTATGATGGCCAATGAAAAGTATCTTTAATTAATGCTTAAAATCTAAATACAAAAAAGGTAAAGACGATTAAAAAGAATATATGAACTGTAAAGAAAAATATATATCATAATAAAGCAAAGCATACCTTTGCTCAGCTTCAATATCTACACCAACAGATGATGACGCTGATAATGTTGAATAGATCACAGAACCAAATACCCTAACCAGCTTGAGCAACATTTCTAAAGAAATGCCTAAATGCCTGGATAAGGTCAGGTAGTCAAATAATGAGCAGAAAACTTGCAGTTGAAAGAAAACCAAACACAAAATTCAACAAGAGCAAACACCAATTTTTAATTAGGTGAACTTGTCCTTGAACAATCCATCTTCCCTGGAAATTTGTCTTTAAACAATTGTTCTCATAAGGTGAAATTTACTTCCAACAAAGAAGTACTATTCCAACTTTTAAATCTTACAAAGAAATTTAACTCATGACATCAATGAGATCACATCATCAATATTTGGCTAGCAAATATGGGGCCTGTAGAGCACCAGAAAACCACATGGAATTCCTATCATGAGTAAAAGAAAAAAAAATCGAAAATCTGTATATCTCCTCACAATATAGGTTGAGCATAAAAAATTATAAGAAATAACAGGCTGGTTTCCCAAAGAAAAAACTTGCAGCCCAATCCCGAAAGTGTGTGCTGCTGATCAAAAATGCCAACAAGATGCAAATCAAATTAACAAGACGAAACAACAAATCATCATGGGTACTTTTGTGTGCAAGCACTGTGGTTGGGGAAACCATTGAGGGGAAGAAGACAACTAATATATACTGAAACGAAAACAAAGCCAATTTCTTTTCTTTGATGGTTCCGATGCAAAACAATTGTAATGCTGCAGTGTAATTAACCATAGCTTAAACTTGAGGGAAAAAAAATGTTAGAAGGTAGCAAAGCTCTCCACTTTAACAAATTGATTTTTGTTTTCTCGTTTTTGTTTTTGTTGCGGACACTAGATGTTTTCATGCATCAAGTAAACAAACATAAATCTGCTGCTTTAAACTACTTTAGCAGCAACAAAACTGAAGAAAAAAAGGAAGGAGAATGGTAACTTCTTACCTATCCATGTTGCTTTCTAGAAGGCCAGTGAGGAGTGGCAGAAGATAAGTGCATACATCCAGTGTGACAATGTCAATTTTTTCCGCCATAATGCTAACTACATCAGCAATGACCTGAATTAACAGAACAAATATAATAACAAAAAGAAAATCAGTTCTTAAAAAGTAACAATATCACACATTCTGTAGTGTTTAGAAACTGACAATATCAGACAAATTACTTACAGCATGATCTGACATCTTCTCCATTGCACCAATTACCCCTTTAACATCATTCCTCTGCCAATATCTATAGACTACCTGCAAAGAAATACTCACCACTTTCAGCAATTTACTGGTTATTAAGAACCCTACACATATCCTGCCTGAAAATGGTCACTTTTACTGTTGCGACTAAGGAACACTTCAAAGAGTAGTAGTACCATTAATTTCAAACCTATCACAATACACAAAACCTAGCCCGTTTTCCACCACTAGCATTTCTCTCATTCCTAATGCTAGCATAAAAAACCACTTCTATAATTTCTACCACTATCATCTTGAATAGCACAACAGTTTAAAAGAGCTTGCATCTTTGTAGCCACAATGACACCAACAGAAAAACGTTCAAGGAAACCTATAATAAAAAAGCAAGAAAAAATTGAAATACAACTCAACATCAAAGGAGGACCTAGTGGGCTTTTGTTTTTTCATATAAGAAATAAGAACTTGTTACAAGATCAAAGATGAAATCAAATAAAAAAGGGACAAGAAGTTCATCTAAGCATAATTGACTACCCAAATCAACAAACATTGCTGCACTCAGCCACATGGTCGTATAAAGATAGACACGATGCATGAAGAAAATGGCACTGCATAAAAGCATCTCGAAATTGATAAAGATAACCTGTAACTTGGCTGAACGAGATTGCATGGAGCTAACAAATTGGTCATGTTTTTCCAGAAGATCTGCAATAGCATCCTCGTCACTAGCAGATACTGTTTCTTTTTCAGTAGATGTAGGATAGCCTCTTTGCTTAAACTTCAAGCAAAAAAAGAATTATATCAATTAAAAGTTTTACCCACCAAAATGAAAGAAAAAAAAAACATCCAAAAACTATCATAGTTTCTCATTCGTGCTTACATAATGATATTATGGGAAAAGAAGAATACTTAGAATTAGGCAATAAATTTGCAAGTAATTGTAACTTATGGCAGACGCCATCGTTAAATAGAAAATAACAATCGTGAACCATTTTCTTAAATGGCTTTTATGATGCGTGAAATAAAGGTGTAAAAAAAAATAACAAATATTGAAATGAGGCCATACCGCATTCAAAGGGTTCACTGCAGATGCAGTTCCCAAGGTAGTATCAGGGGTAGGTCCCTCATAGTTAGAATATCTATCTCTTCTCTCCCAATTCACAGCAACTGAGCGCATTCTTCCTAGATACACCATATATAGCTTGGGTCATACTTCACTACACTAGTCATAGAAATGAAGCATAACTGAAAAGAGCTAACCTCCTCTTTGAGTTTCAGCAGAGTATGCATCTCTGATCACCTTGTGCCCCCGAGTTTCAGCTTAATAAGAAAAAAGTAAAGATGAAAGGAAGGAAAAATGGAGCTAAATGTAAAGACAAATTCATAAGTAAATCTCAGATAAGAAATAAACAAACTTTCACAAATATTCAAGTAATCATTAAATAACAAAACTACCCAGGTGCCAAAACTACACACAGCATAGAATCAAATGAACTGGCATTACAAACAGTCTACCACCACCACCACACCATAAACAGCTGTACAAGCAAAATTCTGGTTGAAAATGCAAAACTAATTGGCCATGGGTGGAGAGGCCCATGACCTAATGCTTCAAGGTGTAAAATTCCAGATGTGGGAATCTGTACCATGTGGATTACTCGCTCTTATAGTCGTATACCATGTTGAAGTTAGAGCATCCAACCGAAAACCAATTGGCAATAGATGGAGAGGCTCAACACCTTATATATTGTGACACAAGTCTTAGGATCCCCGATCTCAAACATTCTTATATCCAACAAATCTGTCATCTTTGATGGATTATATTTGTTTTGGTAGATTTTGGCCTATGGCTTGTGGTAGAAGTACTTATGCTATGTTATTCTCAGTCTAACAAACATAATATATGAAGTGGTGCTTCGATTGAGACCAAAAATACCTCATGGTAGATATGAGGCGTAGTCACAAACTCGAACACATCGTGAATGTTTCTCTTTTAGAAAAGCTATGAATGGAAAGTGTAGGACTAAAGATTAGATACATACAACTTTCATGCTGGTAGCTAGCAGTTGGCTCCATCACTGAATTTGTTTCATGCTTCCCAGGTCCAACACATCTGTCATCCTTCATGCTCTTTTCAGTGGTATCTATTCCCTGAGTTGAGCTTATAACTGTTGATAAACCATTCCTATCTGCAGTACTGCTTAACTCAGTAGCCTTAGAAGTAGTCGATTCAGATACTATAGAGACAGTTGGCTTATCCACTTCTTCTCTGCTACTGGATAACTTCCGGAAATCATTTGTCTTTGACTGCAAAGAGAATGTCATTGTTCTTCCAGCAACACTGGCTTCTTTTCTAGACTCGGCTGCCAGCTCTGACCTTATACTAGTTCTAGGGACAATTACAGGTATGACATCCGACTTGTTAAAGGTTGGAACACTGGTCTTGATAGAATTCCTTTTCAGGGTTGTTGCACTAGGAACTGATGCTGAACTAGCAACAATAGTTTTTGGACTGGAGTTCAAATTGATCCTTTGAGGAGTACCAGGAGCACTTCCGGTGGCTTCATACAGGATGGACAATCAGGCATAAAAAAGTCTAAACATCAGAGTGAAGTAATAGCAAACATAATTGTAAAAAAGCCAAAAGAAAATTTATGATAAAACAAATATGAGAATTTCAAATACAATAATTATACACAGAAACATCCATCAAGAAATTAAAAAAGGAAAAGGGTTACGAAGTTGCCTACACGTCAAAAACTTTGGCTCCTTAGCGGGATCTGAATTTTGGGAAACTGATAACCTTCCAAGAGATTTTGTTTCCTTCACTAAAGAATCTGAACTTTGGGAAACAGAGAGCCGGCCCAGACTAGACCTAGCAGCGTTCTCATTGAGTACTGACAGATTCCCACCAGACAATGGTTTGGATTCTGAGGGCCCATTCAATCTGCTAGCATTACCCATTGCATACGGCTCAATGCGCTGTCAATAAACACATCAGTTTGAAATTAGTATCTAGTACCACCAGGTACAAACAAGAAAACCCCCCAAAGTGAGGACAAAGATGAACTGAGAAATACCGAGATGTCTACAACCCACACTCCAACACAACTCTGATTGTAGGAGCATCCAAGAAGCTTCCCCTCATGAACATTAAGATCTGACAATCGTGACCATCCCACATCCACGGCATCATGGCATCTTATTGGTTCCCACGAGAAAACCTACATAGTAAAAATTTAAGTATGTATATTTTATAGCTAATTGTTATAAAGGACCGCATGTGCTAACCTTCAAACTTTCATGCAATCCACAGAGTAGGGCTCTCCCATCAGGACTAAAAGTCAAAGAACGCACTCCAGTTGTCTGATTTAGATGCATAGAAATTAAACAGATATTCTCGTTGTAGAAATCAAGTCACAAAGGAATCTTAACTTGCCAATTTGGAACGTCATTTATGTTATTTAAGAGTCAAGAGCAGTGTTCAATGGGACATATAAGTACCTCAGGTCCAGCTGAGCCAATTAGCTCAAAGGTTTCAAGATCCCAAAATTTAACTGTCCTATCTGCCGAACCTGAAAGCAAATGAGGAAGAAAAAAAAATTGAAATATCTTTGAGCATAATATATTCAAGATGTGCACTTTTAATTGATTACTCGTTTTTAGAGTGTAATGCACAAGCAGATGTCATTTTTAGAGCAGCATGCTAAAGCATTTCAAACAAATCAGACGATCATAGTTCGTTTTGAAAGAGAATTCACAGCTTTTTCGAGAACTTTGGGCGCTTATCAAGATCGCATTCAAATAGGACACATGCAAGAAAACACACTTCAAAAACGTCCAGGCCAAATATGTCATTTAAATTCACATAATTTTTTCACTAAGTAATTATTAGTTGATCAATAATTACACTAGGCACTAAAAATTAGACCAATAAATAATCTAGTGGCTCCAATTTTATAGATCACTTTAAGCGCTGCTATGGAATTCTCAGACTCAAACAAATCTATGTAAAGAAAATCAAATTGAATTTCTAATAATACAAACAATTATAGAACTAAAGTACAAAAAGTTTGAACATCTATGCCCTGCTATAGATGAGGCACGCAACCAGTACTAAGTTTCTGGAGCTACTTCAGAGGCATATCAGGATGTTGTGAATATATAAAGAACACACCAAAATATAAGACAAAGTAAAATACACTTTGTCTTCAGCATTGATGCCACAGAGTAGGAACTAGAAAGAAGCTAAGGTTGTATTGTTTTCCAAATACAGCCATATCTTCAAAAAGATTGAGTTTATGACTTAGGAAACTGGACTTTCATTACAATGTTAAAATTCATTAATTATATAACACTACGATTAACAAAACAATAAAAACCAGGAATGTGTCACGATTTTTAAAAAAGCTCTACATTCATATCTTCAACCATAAAATGAACAGTAATAGTTGCAAACTAGCTGCAAGTAAGATAAGAGATGAGATTTAGACTATGTTTAGCTACAGAATGACAAATGATGCTTTAGCATATAACTAATAATACACTAACTCAAGGTAGTATCAGGATTCAGGATAAAAAGATACTGATCGAATTGCCATTGACAAAGGAAATAATGACACTGCAATATTGAGCCAATTATGCCAGAAAAATTGTATATCAATTAGCAGAAAAGAAACAGTATAACTAACCTGTTGCTAGCAGGAATTCATGGGGATGAAAGTCTATGCACTGTATCTGGCCCTCATGACATTTAAAATCATGCAGCAGCTTTCCAGCAGTCAGATCCCACAACTGTTAATATTACATATAGGTTATAGTTGTCAGAAAATAATCGATCCTTTTGTTCACTATTAACAGATTACCTGACAATTGACATGTTATGTCCGAAGAAGACAGAATTTAATCTGTCTATTATCTTAGTGGAGGAAAACAATTCTAACCTTCACAGTGTTGTCCTCTCCACCAGAAACAACCCAACGGCCATCTGGGGTAAACCTGATGGCATTGACTCCTCGTGTGTGGCCTTTGTATGTGTGAATACACCCCTTCTTCCTGATATCCCATATTTTTAGATTTGTGTCCAGGGAGCCAGATGCAAAGAACTCCCCAAAAGGATGGAAGTCCACAGATATACAATTGGATCTGTGACCGGTAAGGGTGCGAACAACTACACGCAAACAACACATTGCAAAAGCAAATAATAAAAACATAACCAAAAAGAAAAGGAAAAATTTAACAGAAGAAATATATAATCAGTGCAGTTTCAGCAGGGGTGGTCTATTGTTCTGAGAAATTTAATGGTATATATTACAGAATAAAGATTAAATAGCATACTCTTTGCCTCCTCTAAATCCCAAAGCTTAATTGTACCACTTGCAGCTCCTGCAGCTACTAAAACCTCTGAAGAATCAAAGCTTACTGAATCAATTCCACTGGTGTGTCCAGACAAACTCTGGATATGAAAGCACGTAGAGTATATTAGAATGAATAATATAACTAAGGTTAGTCCAAAAGAAGAATGCTTGTGATAATTATACAATTTTCTTGGAGAATTCGCTCCCATATCAGTCACCTCACAAGAGATGATGAGAGGTTTTGATTTGGAAGAAAGAAAAAACAAACAAGTGAGGTTACCAGTAAGGCATTCGGTTTCCCAATGGCCCACAGATTGACCTTGTGATCTTCTCCGCCAGTGACAAGAACCCTGGAAGATTTCCTGCCAATCTTGAGGCAATTGACAGCGGAAGAATGTGCTACGAATTCCTCTGAAACACAACCCTGGTCAAGGCTGAACTAAAGTATCTTCGTAATCTAACAAATTCTGATAGTAATGATAATGATAAATACATCTGTTTGGACAATAAAAATAAAGAAAAATAGATTCTGCTAAATTAAAAGGAGGATACGTAATTTGTAAGCGCGCTTAGTAGTCATGAGCAAATGAAGGGAAGGGAAGGGAAGGAGAAACCCTAGCAAACTTAATTCTTTTTCTTTACGGTTGAATTTTTCGAAAACAAATGTAGCTTCCTCTCGTCTCCAGACATTCAAATCAGATCTTGCTCTGATTATGAAGATGGTGGCGAGGGTCGTTTCCTCTTGTTCAGTCCAGATCTCGAAGAATTCCCTATGTGCCTTCAAATTTTCAAAATAAAATTAATAATTTCAGCGGATGAAAATGAAATAGATTCATAGATCAGACATGAGACTGGGGGGAGAGAGAGAGAGAAATAAAGATAGACAATGGAAGCTTACATTGGGAATGCTTCTTGCTTTCGAATTCCTTTTGTTCTTCCCTGAAGCAAGTCTTTCTTCCTGGTTCCTTCGCACTCTGAGTTTTATTTCTTTTTTAAAAATGAAAATACGGGACACAGTCGCAACACAGTAACGTAATAGAGTATTCTTAGAAGATAATTAAAGTCGGAGGGAAGGAAGTTACTGTCGCAGTAAGTAAAAGTAAACCAGCAGCGAGAGCTACATACAAGATTTGCTGATTGATTTGATTTCCCAGACTCCATATTAGATGGCCCATCAGTCCATCCCGAAACAACATCTCATTGTTGGTTGCTCGATCAAACTCAGAAAGAGGCGCTTTCACAGTTTCACGATTTCACGATTTGAGATTATAGCCCGTTGCGGAAAAAATGTTTTATATTCTAATCTTTTCCGTCTTTTTTTTTCTAATCTCTTTCTTAAGTTCACATAAAATTCTATTTAAAAAGCCTCGCTTGATTTATGGAATGAAATTCTTGAGAGAGTTATGTCTTTCCATTTCTATGAAAATACAAAATTAAGATTCTCACTACTGTTTAATGAGAATGAATTAATCCCCCTGCCCCTTGGAATTTGACTCTAAGACAAGAACATAAGTAAACATGAATGGGTCTGAATTCAAGCAAAGAAAAAAATGTCCCTCATAGTCGCTTAAATTTTGTACCTTAGTTGAGGGGGCCTCGTCTCCTATGGCCAATGTGTGAGAGGGACTCTCAACCCACAATGAGTACGTGGTCTAAATTGTTAACACTAATACTCGGACGAGGTAATTAGTAATTACAGGGCAAAATGGCAAATACAAGCATAGTACCATCTAATGGCTATGCATAGTGATGTATAGCATGCATAGCTGCACAGTAGACATATCCGTATAGGAAAAACCGTAAGATACATATTCTGAAATTTACAATCCCAAATTCCGAATCCCTTCAACGGTAAAAGAACTTCTAGAAACAGCTAAAGGTGAATCAATTTCAAATCTTGAAGTACTTGTATCCATACTCTGTGTTGGTCATCCCCTCTTCCCAATCACCGATTCTCTGACCACCAAAAACTATCTGTTGAATGCCTATATATCTGACACCACAAGAAAAAGGAACAAGGCAGTACTTAGACGATTTGTACACGTAGATTGCCAAAAAAAAAAAAAAACTTGTACACGTAGAACAGGAAAATTGAAGACACGGGAAGAAAGGATGTCCTTAGTTTCACTTCAGATTAATCAAACTTACTCTGAACTCAAGACTGTCAAGCAGTTGAGGAGTACATCAATGGCAAAATAGTCAGCTGTACCCAGGTCTACCCTGTTATACATTTATATGCAAGCTCTCACACATCAGGTTAAGAGTTGAAAAGTATATTAAAACAAATATTCAGATAAGTTCTGCAAGGCATACCAAACACGACCCCAGTTATCCTGAAACTCAATGTCACTGATCTCATGAAATGAAGATGGCATCACTTTGAAACCCTTATCCACATCATAGAAGGGATTGTACTCCATGGATGAATTTGCCAACTGCCATCAAAATTATATTAGCACGTCTCAGTCCCTTTACACAATTGTTGCATTACTGAAAAAATAAGTGCTTAATGACAAGATGAGGCACAAACATCCCACAAATATTTTATCAAGTGGAAGGACCTAATACAATTAGGCTCTTGTGTTAGGAAATCTTAGCTTGATTTACATTGTTGGTCCACTCGCCAATAGCTTAAGCTTTTGGTGTCCAATGGCTATCCAACATGATATCAAGTCCATGGTGGCAAGAGGCCTTGGGTTCCAAACCTCCAAATCCTCAGGGTAAAGAACAAGAATTTTTAACTGGCAAATCTTTTTCCTCCCAAATTCTAAGCAACCATAGTAAACATTGTTTAAATAGAATGAGATGTTAAACCAGGTGGAGGCAAACAAGAAAAAGTTCTTCTTTTTTAAGGTTATGAACAGTCATTATTGTGCTAATTATAACTTTTGTAGTTTTGTATACCTTGTCAATTGTATTGCAGACTTGACAACAAGAAGTTGCCTATTCAAGATAAAAAAAATCTGGCTACATATTCCGCAAAATCAATATATACCACATTGTAAATGTTTAGTGAAGCTGTAAAACAGCACACATATATATGTATATTTCCCTTTGTTATATGAATTCAAGGATCTTCCCTATATATAACTTGCAATACAATAAAGTAAAGTATTGCAGGCCAGTGGCACAGAGACATAGTTAACAGAGGCAGTAAAAGAAAAAAGAAAGCTATGAACGAACCTGCAGATTTGTAGAATTAAAGGCACCCAAGCGTCCCATAACATACCATGACTGAATAACCTGCATAAGTTTTAGCAACAAAATATGTAGAAATAATAAATCATCCAGACAGGAAAAATAGATGATGATATTTTTTTCATGTTCACAACCAAAAGGAATAAGGCACGTACACTGCCAAAGAGATCTACATCACGATCAGACGGTGATCCAAAGAATTCAAACCAAATGTAGGAATCAAGGGGATTGAAGCTGTGAGACGTCAAAAGAGTGTAAAATAGTTGAAAGGGAACAGTATGGATGTAGATTGTAGAATAAAAGAGAAGAAGGAAGTTTTACTCTCTGAATGTGACTTTGAAGGCAAGGACTGAACCGGTTTTTGATTTGCGGAAGTCTCTACCCTTCTGGCGAACTCTTTCTTCAACTCTTTTCCTCATGAGCTCTGGGTTTCCAATGCTATCTCCCAGAAGCGCTCTAAGCTCAGCATCGTCTTTGCAGGCGTTTTCTAACACTCTTCCGGTTCCAGAGAGAGAGACGCAGCAACCATTAATTAATATTGAAGAAAAAAATAAAAAGCAGTAGTAGAGCAGAGGGAGTGCGAGTGACTCACTTGGCCCAAGCAGGATAGTTGTGAAGGCGATCGTAGTCGCGCTTCCTCTTATCTTCACGAATTTTGACAAGTCTGCGTCCTCTGGCAGTGGTTCCTGAGCCTTTTGCCCCGTCCGTGCTGGAGTCACTAGCAGCACATACTATTAGTCGCTGACGGCGAGGTCGACGAGGCTTGACGGTTACCTGAAACATTGGTAGATACAAGGAATAGGGAAAGATCGTTTTCTGGTTCCATGAATGATCCTCAGAATCAATTCTAAACCCGCCCTTGGCTGTGGATGTGCCCATGGCCATGGCCGCCTTCATTTATCTCCTCCTCTCCTCGGTTTCAGCAAATCTGATTCACTCCGGTCGTTCACTCCAATTACAATGGTTCAATCCAACTTCCAAGCCCAACTCTCCCAATCATGGGATCATCCTAAGGCCCAACTTCAAAGTCCAAACTAGGGCTTCTGGCATAAATGACTAGCGTAAAACAGTCAATTTTATTTTGGCCAAAACACAAAAAAGAGTCGATTTTGTTTTTTTTTTTGTATGCATAAATGAGTGAGATAGAAGAAGTCTCTAAGAGTGATATATAAGAGAGTGAGATAGTAAATGACTTGCATAAATGAAATTTTCACCTTAGATGATAACAGTCTAACTTGCTTTTGAAGAACATCTTTTGTTTTATGATGTCGAAATAACAAAAAAGACGAAAGTTGTAAAGATGGTGCCAATCAAAATTGCAAAATTCATAGTGAAACCAAAATTTCAATCTGACAAAATACACGGACCAAAAATGCTTTTTTTTTTCATTTCTTGTGGAGTACGTGGTGATCAGAAGCAAATGGAAATGGAGCCATACGTGAATGGTAAAGCTAAGAGCATTTGGTGGTGCAACAGCAAAAATACCATATATAATTGTAGAAACAGTGAGTCATACTAATTAAACTAGAATGGAGGTAGGTGACTACTAGTAGAAAAAGATCTGATTATAATTGTACAAGATTTACACATTCCCTCACATCTATCTATCCGCCGGAAAATGCAAAAATAGATGGATGACAAACACAGAGCCATTTGTGGAAAAGAATGTGCTCCATCCACGTTATTGCAAGTCAAGTTGCGAAATAGTACAACTGATCGACTCATGCATGGTTATGACTTAGGAGACTGGCTTCAGCACATACATTTTGCATGAATGAGAGTCCATGGTGGCTGTCAAGTTTCCAACAAATCGTTTCTTCAATGTCTTGTGCTGCATTCATTAGTCATGACACAAACAGACATCAGTAGCAGTGGCAGAATATATTGCGCTAGAGCTGACGACCAGATAAAATATCAAGCATACAATCAACCCTACCTCCCAAAGATCCCTTGCTTCAACAACACTATTTGGGGGGATACCAATGTCATCCCAATGAGCTGTAATGGAGGTTCGCCACTGGCCTCGGTTGACAAGGAGTAAGGCAGCCCTGTAGCCTGAAAGGGGCCCAGCCCAAATCTGTTGGAAATCAGATGCATCAGAAATGGGAGTTAATGATCAATCTTAGTCACATAGTTCTCACTGAAGCACAACGTCCTACGTATTATGCCTAGGGCTATCAATGGGTCGTGTTATGTTGGATTCGGATCGTGTCAAAAGTTTTAATGTGTCAAAAAGACAAACTCAAACTCGACCCATTTAATAATCGTGTCACAAATATAAACTCAAACCCAACTCATTTATTAAACGGGTAACCCATTAACAACTCGCCTAACCCGTTTAATAATTAGTTGTGTCGTGTCATTAGAACTAAGACGTAAATTTTATAGTGTTAATTTTTTAGTGCTAAACTGGCAAACTACTAACCCTAAAAGTAAAAAAAAAACTTATTCAGCTCTAATATTTAAAATTACTTACTTTTAATTGGTCGTATACTCGGGTTACATATAACCCAACCCACTCCGTTTAATAAACGGGTTACACGGGTTTATTTCGTGTTGACGGATTGACCCGCAAATGACTCATTTATTAAACGGATTTTAGCGGGTTGACCCGCAAATGACCCGTTTTATAATCGTGCGGATTTCGAGTCGTGTCGGAATTGACAGCCTTAATTATACCAAAAAAATAATCAGAAAAAAATTGCTGGCATTTTCAATTTTACCTCAAGATCCCCTTCCGATCTAACCTTTTTAGCTTGGACACCAAGTGGATCTGTTATAGTTAATCAACCAAAATTACCATTCAGAGTTCTACTATTCGAAGGAAACATAGTTTTTTATCCAAAGGTCGTAAGTCGTAACTACCTTGGTTGACAGAGATAACCTCTTTATTTGCAATGATCTCCATAGTCTCTTTTGTCATATTCCTCACATCACAACCAATAAGAAGGGGAGCCTGCAGCAGTACAGTATTGACTATTCGTAACCAAACAGATAACACAAACATTCGTATTTCAGAAAACAAAGAGCATCAGATCTAGCAGAAAGAAAACCTTAGATATGGCCCATATGCTAAAATGGACTACATATTCGTCCTTTGTCATTCCTCCATTTCCCACCTCAAGCATGTCGGGATCTGTTCAAATTCACAGATAAATAAGAGACAACTCTTTAGCTTGCTTAAAAAAACATAAAGCTAAAGACAGTATTGGTGAAACATGGTTTCATTGCATTAGGTGAATGCTAACCATTCCAACCACCAGGTCTGGCAAATTCAGCGTAAACTTCATTCATGTCTGCTCTGGAGACCATACTGCCAAGGAAGGGCAAGGAAAGTATTCAGTGAGATCCATTTATAGCATTCCCATTTGAAAAAACACACACACACACACACCCAGAAAGAAAATCATGCATAGAAGACCAATTTTGAGAGCTAACTAAGCACACAATTTCCACCTTTCCCATGTGTCAGAAATGTCATTAGTAGTTCTCCAGCTATTTCCCACTTTAGCGCCCCATAAAGCAGGATGCATATCTCCCCTGAAAATGAGACGGGGTATAAAGTCAAACCAATAACAAAGAAGACTAGAATCACAAGTAATATAAAACTATATCGCTGTTACAACATTACCATTCACATAGAGAAAAGAATATGGGACGGTCTGCTTTCATCAGAGCTTGGGTCATTACAGGATATCTACAAGAAGATATTGAAATATTCACAGAAGGCATGTCCGTATGTGGATTCTAATCACAGGAAATATAAGTGTAGGTGGGAACAGCAATCAATTTGCAGCGCTAGTGTGGTATCATCGTACATATTCTATATTACCTAACAGTTGGTTTGGAGTCATCATTATTACAGTTGTCATACTTCAAATAATCAATACCCTGCAAAGAAAGTGTGGCATTTAAAATTCTATGATAAAATATCATCATTTACATATGTTGTCTCCCTGTGATTGAAAAGCTTAGAATATATCATACCCAAGCAGCAAAAATTCTGGCATCTTGTTCCTCGTGACCAAGTGAACCAGGCATGGTTTTGCTGCAAGTAAAGTACCTGCAAAGTACAAGTGCATGACTTATTTGTCCAGTTGTAACAAATATGACTATATATCATCATTCAACCCCAATTGTGCTGCATATATTTGTATGAGGGTGTATAAGAGTCATGTTACCCCGCATCTGAGTAGATTCCTAGCTTAAGACCCTTGCTGTGCACATAACCCGCAAGAGCTTTGATGCCTGATGGGAATGTGGATTTCTTGGGAACTAGATTACCCTGAATAGGAAATCTGATGTTTAGAAAATCTCTATTATGCTTTCAAATCACTTTTATAGTTATGAAGTGGTTGGAATTCAAAAAAGAAACAAATACCTTGTCATCACGAGCTATTTCTGCCCAACAATCATCTAAAGATAGCAAGAAATCAAGTATTTCATCATTCACTTGTGAGATCTGACTAAATGCTTAAGATATACTATGTATAAAATATAGAAACACAGCAACAAGATTGACAATGTACCTATGTTAACATAGGTATATCCAAGTTTAGATAGACCAGTGGAAATCAGAGAATCAGCTGTCAATCCAGAGAAACAAGAACTGTTATTAACCCCTAATGTACATGACCAACAAGTCAGTCGAACACATCTAGATAGATGCATATTTGACTACACTGCCATCACTTTGGGGAAATGACCTTAGTATGTGAAACTTGGACTGAGCATAAGGTCAAATTACCGGTTGCTTTGATGATTTTCTCATCAATTTTGCAGTTGAAGTGATTCCAACTATTCCACCTAAGCAAAGAGAAAAGAACTGATTAACACCACAAGTGACAAGTCCTTTAAAAAGGATTGGAAAGGTTAAGAAATATAAAGTTGCAGTTCTACAGATTGAGGACGGATATGATATCGAAACATAAGAATTTAGCACAAAACAAACACGTTCTCATGTTATACCTCCAACTCCAAGTTTACCGCGGTATGATGATATATATAATTATACATATATATTTTTTATTTTTCGTTTCTGAAAAATGCATCTAGCTACATGTGGAGTACTTAAAATAAGAAAAATTAATAGTTTCCTGTAAAGTGACTGGCACTTTTTTTTCTAAGTTTTGCTGCCTTATAAATATTAGTCCTTTTGCAACGAATAAAAGATTCAGCATTCAGTAGTGAGGCATGCTATATAGTTTGATCTTAAGGTAATTCCATGAAGGGTCAAAACTTCAGACGATGGATGAATGATTGAGTAGATAATGATTTTTCATTTGTAGTATTACTAAAGTAAACTAGGGATTGTAGACATGGGACTAAAGAGATTACAACAAAAGGAAATGAAATGAATGCAACATACAATGCCTGGATTCATAATTTGAGATTCAAGGATTGATATTAACTAGAAACAATGCAAAATTTCAATAACAGCAATTCTCTAAGGAACAAAATGTCCTTTCTATTTTTCTAATTAACAGAAAACTTGTCATTTACAAATGTTGGATCTGATATTCTGATCTGACTACTAAAGAAGTAAGAACCCAAGAATATTAGTTATATGGCATGGGGACTATAACAAGAAAAACAAGAGAGATGTGTTACCCCATGGGAGGAGTCACTCCAAGCCCATTAGCAAGCAGATTTCGTCTGAGTTGCTCTTTGGTATCTGCCACCATCATTCTAGTTCTCGGTGAAGCGGAAACACCGGATAACATGGGTTGTTGTGATATGAATGAGTATAACATCATCACCGTCATTACAATCATCGTTCTTGTTACTGCGCCATCACCACCACTTTTCCACCTCATATTCACCATTTCTAATTTTCTATTAGTACGCTGCACTGCTTCTTCTTCTCTCTCTCTCTCTCCTGTCAGACTGTCACTGTAGTTTGTACAGACACCAGGAAAACAAAAAGAGTCGCTTATTAGGATAATTGGAAGGTAAAAGGAGTGGCTTATTTTTTGGCCAAGTTTGACGAACAAGATTTTCTTTGACGTAATTTGATAACGTGGCGTAAATACCTACGTAATATATATGTAACAGCAATTAACAAAGAATAATTATTCAAGTATCGGAATTTTGAAAGATAAGATAAAGTCTAATAGAAGAAAAAAGAAAGAAGATAAGGATACCCATATAATCACAAAGGAAACGTTGTAGTTGAAAGTGAAAGCTGTATTTAGTCTTTACAAGTAGACACAAAGTGACACAATGTGACAAAGGCGCATGCTTTATGCGTGACAGTGGTGACACATAATACTGACTCTCAAGCTTACCTTCGTTTTGGTCCCTGGTTCTGAATTCATTCTGGCCCTGGCAGTTTGATTCTTCCCCCAGTTCGGCAATTACGTGATACCTTTTCTTCTGCTTTTGCTTTCTGGGCTGGTAATCTGCTACTGCTACTGCTACTGCTATTGCTATTCTCTAATTAATTGTCATCAATTAATCTCTTCTAATCTGATCTCAAGCTAAGTAATTGTATAATACACACGACACGTGTACTGTAATGTTTTTGAATTAGCTTCCTGCAGGACATTTCAGACATATTCTTGACAATATTCAAGTAACAAGCAGTAGGTATAGCAGCACTAAATTCCATTTCAGCTCAAATGCCTGATCAATCAACCATTAATATGACCAGGATTAATGCTGGTAGGGTGGATCCAGGGGTCAGGGAAAATGGATCAAGATTAATAAAAATAGCTGCTAAAGTGCACAGCATCAACTCAATACAGACCTAGAGGTCCCCATAGCCTCTCGCATAAGCATAGCTCAAGGAAAACAACATATATTCAGTGCTTTGACAGCCAAAACACCATAGAAGTAAAAGATAAACCAGAAAGCAAGCTCTTCCCCTAGGATGTAATGTGGGCATCCTCAACGTTACTTCACTACGCAGATCTTAATAACAGAGGCAACTCCAATACGATGGAGTGCCACCACAGCATCACCAGGCTTGCACAGTCTCCTTTTCGTTGCTGACTTTAGAGCAGCTTCCAGGATCACCTCAGTGGATTCAGTATCGGTGGCCTTCGCAGATCCTTCAGCCAATAGAGGAATCAAACCCCTGTAGATCAGGCTATGTCTTGCTGGAGTCTCATCAGTGCAGGCCCAATCAAACGAGTCTGTGGTCAAAATTGGAACAACTACTGATAGGATCGGAACAGCTGGCCTGTACTTAGCAACCAATTTCGCGGTGCTCCCTCCACGTGTCAACACAACAATGAGTTTGGCTCTGGCCTTGTTGGCTGTTCGGACAGCAGAGGATGCAAGACTCTCCAACGGGCTCATTGGAAGGGGTGTAGACTTTATCATCTCCTTAAAGATAGCCCCATAATCAAGGGAAGATTCTGCCTCAATACATATTCGAGCCATGATCTTCACAGCGAGTTCTGGATAGGACCCAGCTGCACTCTCACCACTAAGCATGACACAATCAGTGCCATCAAGGACTGCATTAGCTACATCTGTGGCTTCAGCACGGGTTGGCCGTGGAGACTTGATCATGGATTCAAGCATCTGAGTGGCAGTGACAACAGGCTTGCCCACAAGATTACACTTGTATATCATCATTTTTTGTGCCAGAAAAATTTTCTCGACTGGAATTTCCATTCCAAGATCGCCTCGGGCAACCATGAATGAGTCAGTCTCACGCAATATCTCATCAAAGTTGATAACTCCCTCCTGGTTCTCAACCTTTAGAAAAAACAAAAACCCAAATTCACTAGATAACCACTGAAAACAACATCTGGTCCAGACAAAAGTAAAATATTCATCTCTATTAAAGATATTGCATAAGCATATCCAAGCATTAGCATCCATGTACACATGGCTCCATCCATAAAGAGAGTAATCTACATTCTACACACATGCATGCATACACAAAACACACAAATCCATAACACACACACAGCATTCAGAACACAAGCTACCCAATTAGATACGTCACATGAGAACTTGAATAGTGTTTGAAGCTCAAATATAAAAAAATGTTTGAAGCTTTTAAGTCAAAATTTCACATCTACACTAACAAATTCCTAGTCATGTAAGATGTTCGGTGCTCGGGTGCTGAAAAACAAAAAAAATCAGGTTTGGCTGATTAAGAATTATAATGTTTGTAATAAAACGAAGCTACATGTAACAAATGTTGAGTCCTGCGGCCCAAAACATGAGTTCCCCTCCGTTTCATTAATGTATTACATTAATTTCAGGGGTATTAGACTAGCTCATTGCAATGATAAATAATTCCATATGGTAGAGAACTCCATACAGGCAAGGAGCTAAAGTACAACTGCACGGAGTTAGATCTACCACTGTGGGGAGCTACTCTACCACAATTGAAATTAATGTATTGATAAATTAATGCATCTGAGTATCCCCGAAATATAAATTGGGTTTAATCATTAACTTTGAATTGGTGTAACTATGAGCTCGAGACTCCTTTTGGGACCATAACATATAAAATCAACGAGAATGACAAGATAGAAAGGAAGAAAAATGGTGCAGCGAAGGTGACGACCATGTTCCACACATGGTTCGATGGCAACCGAACTGGTCTCCCACTACTGGCAAGCTGATGTGAAAACATATTCAGATAGTTGCGGAATCTTCAGTGTTGACGCATTTTGGGCCCACTTTTGTTGGTTTCAGTTTCTAACGCATTTCAGGTAAGTTGCGGTAACTTCTTCTAGTGCAACTATGTCTCTTGGTAACTTTGCTTGGAAGTAAGTTATCAAGAAATTATTCGTTTTGGACTCCACATCCCGTTGACGTTAAGGTTGTGTGGTTCGATGCAAACCAAGAATATGGGAAAGGAAAGTCCCACATCAGAAATGAGACACAACTTACAAAATATAAGTAGGTGGTTTTCTGTTAATAATACCGAGGCTTTTTGGGATAAAACTACACACTTTTTATCGCTCAAGGTGGTTTATTGAGGGCATTATGTGCCAAGTGATATCACTAGTAGTGGGCTACGCAGATTTTGTTGCTCAACGATTGGTATCAGAGTACAAGTACAAAGGTTCAGATGGGACACGTGAATGGTCAAGGTGACTAACTCAAATATAAGGTGATATACTGCTAATAACACCGAGGCCTTTAAGGACAAAACCACATGGATTCTGTTGCAAAAACAGTTAGAGTGCCTAATACCTTATAGACATAGCTATTGTGTGTAAGAGACCCGATTTAGAAAAGATGTCGGCATATGAAGGTTTTCCTTCTACGTATTTCAAGAGGCCAGGGTTGGTCAAAAAGACCAATTTACGTGACAAACCAGTAGGGAGATCCCTGTGTGGATTGGTGTAGAACTGTGGATCAATTGAAAGTTTAGAGATGCAAGCTTTGTGAAATTGGGTGGGTTTTGGATTCTTTATTAAGAATTGGATTTAGAGAAGATAGATTAGTTTTCAATAGGACGAACCAAATCGAATTGGGAGTTAGAGATGCAAGTTTTGTGAGATTATTTTTAGTGTGCAGGAAGAACGAAGGCGTTCTTCAATTTTTATCTTCTTCTCGATCAACAGATGTAGACAAGATGGCTGAGCATCGATCTGTGCTTTTGTGCTTGCATATTTGATTTGGTGTTTTTTTTTTGTGGCTTTCTTTTTTGTGCTTGCATATTTGATTTGATCTTAGGGAGAATGTAACCCAAATTCCCCAACAATAAGCACATGAACCTTACTACATTAATGCACGGACACTAAACATTGAAACAGAATAACATACCTTTGACATCAACTGTATGTGCTTGGCATGGGGCCCAAGAACTTTACGGACATTAACAAGATCTGATCCCTTGCGTACAAATGAAAGAGCAATCATATCGATGTTGTTGGGAACACCCCATCTCAGAATATCTTCCTTGTCCTTCTCTGTCAGTGTGGGAAGATCCACCACAACACCAGGAAGATTGACATTTTTTCTCTCACCCAGCATTGCACTGTTCTCACAGCGGCACCTCACAATACCAGCCGCTGGATCACAAGACAAGACAGTGAGGGTAATGGTGCCATCTGCACACAAAATGGTATTTCCAGGCTTCAAGTCCACGGCCAGCTTCTTGTAGCTCATGGATATCATCTCTGGATCTCCCTTGATGTCGTAATCAGTAGTAATGGTGATTTCCTGCCCTTCCTTAAGTTGAATAGGTTTCCCATCCTTGAGGAATCCAGTACGAATCTCAGGTCCCTACAAGAAAAAGATGGAAATTCCATGGTAGAATAATTCTAATTAGGAGAAGTACTAGAATCAAAGGTAAGCCATGTTCAAAAATACCATAACAAAAGGATAAAATCTGTTGCAAACAAGATTATGAAATCATTCCAGAGTTCAAAAGCATTATATGTTCAGAGTGGAATAATTTTGTTAAAGTGTCGGTGCAGTGTGAAAGAAATGGAAGTAACACATGTATGGTTTCAAAAACCAGTATGGCAAAAATGATTCAGATATGAAATAAATGCTATAGAATTGCATTTCAGTTAAAAGTGAAACACCCAGATTGTGACATATCACAGACCAAGGGTGAGGAAAAACAGAAAAAGACTTGGCTTGTATGAGTGAGCTTTATAGAACTTGTAGACCAGACCATGTTCAGATATTGACATAGTAAGTAGTAAACATAATTCCATAGGTGCAATTGAATGAATCTATACAGAATCCATGACAAAACAAGAATAGAGCCTAAAACAAGAGCAATTAGAAATCCTAAAACCAATTTAATTAGAACATACGTCACTCAGTTTGTATTTCTCTTGAAAAATTCATGGCGGTATGAAAAAATAATAGTCAATCATGATTCTTGATAGATCTAATATTATGAAGATAAGATTATACAAAAATCATGAGGCAGCCAAAAGAAAAGAGTAGCGAGTTGTAATGGTGTATTGTAGTAAATTATTTATACTAGAAAGAAAGAAAGAAAGAAAGGAAAGGAACGGAGACTTAGGAAAGGGAAGACCTTGGTATCGAGCATGAGGGCGCAGAGGACCTGAGTGTTGTGCATGGCAGTGCGGAGATTGTTGAGGGTCTCCTGGTGGTACTCGTGAGTCCCATGGGAGAAGTTAAAGCGAGCAACATTCATGCCTGCCCTCAGCAGCTTCTCCAGCATCTCCACCGACCGAGATGAAGGACCCAAAGTACACACGATCTTCGTCTTCGGGATGCGCCCATCGTTCGGAAGCTCCTTCATTATTCCCTCTATGTCTATGTTCGCCATCTTCGACTTGATCTTTCAATACAATTCTGAATTCTGTAACCACAAACAAACTCCCTCTCAGATCCTTAAATTACAATCAATGATTTTACACAACAAATCAAAATCAGTACCACTACCACTCACCGCCAAGGTTTAAGTTTCACTTCGTTTACCACAGATGCAATTTTTTTCTAGTGCTCTGGGTAAGCGCAATGTGAGTGAATGTGTAATGAAACCGTGGGCAGCGTTGAAACCAGTGGACTGGACGTCTGGACTGTGATAAGATTGTATATAGCACGTTTTACGGACGCTACCAAAAGGCCAAAAGTAAAGTAACTTCATATTGGAGTTTCAAAGGGGAAATTCTCCCATGCTCGGATACGTGGCATACCCATAAACCCTTGGATTATAATTCTACCCCCCCCCCCCCCCCCCCCCCCCCCCTCATTTGCCCCGAGGACTGAAGGTGTACCTGTTTCAAAGAGCCAAAAAACCAAAATTGCCCCCAGGATTAGCATCTGTCAATGTACAGCCTAAAATTCCTTATAATAAAAAGAAAGGTTCTAATGTTCTATGATGCATTAAGGGCTTTAGGCTTTAGGGATTCATTAACTTTTTTTTTTTTTTCCTCTCTCTCTCACTTTTCCCGTCCCCCCCCCCTCCCCCCCCCCCCCCCCCCCTCCTCCTCTCCTCCTCCCCTCCCCCCCCCCTCCTCCTCCCCCCCCCCCCCCCCCCCCCCCCCCCCCCCCCCCCCCCCCCCCCCCCCCCCCCCCCCCCCCCCCCCCCCCCCCCCCCCCCCCCCCCCCCCCCCCCCCCCCCCCCCCCCCCCCCCCCCCCCCCCCCCCCCCCCCCCCCCCCCCCCCCCCCCCCCCGCCAACACAAACAATAGCCCCCCAATTGGCCAGTTCCAGTATGAGAGAGAAATTAGTAAGAATAGTATACATTAACGTAGCTTTACATTAAGTAAATCCTCTCCTTAGAGAGAGAGAGAAAGAGAGAGAGAGAGAGAGAGAGAGAGAGGGACCAGAGAGGAGAGGAAGAGAGAAGGAAAAAAGTTCTAAAAAAAAAAAAAAAAAACCCAAAAAAATTTAAAAAAATAATGTTTTTTTGATATAGGTTTGTCTATTTTTGTATTGAACTAGTCTATTTTTATAGCAAACTAGTCTTACATTAATGTATCGTAGACGAACCTATAAACAAAATAAAATTAAAAAGTCGTGTGATTCATGGAAGATATTAATTGGTTACGGCCACAATTTAGATAATACCGCGCGGTTTTATAATTTTTCGTTGTATATTTCTTAGGGAAAAATACACTTTTAATCCATCAACTTTGACTCGTTCGACACTTTCGTCTCCTGAACTTCAACATCAATTATCACTTGCATCCCTGACCGGAAAAAATTGTCCAAAACCTGTACCAAAATGTTCGCACGTATGAGAGGAGTAACTTTTATAACTCGGAGCTAAGCTCGATTCAGCCTAAAATGGCTCCAATTTAACCCGAAAGTCGGTGGTGGCCAAAACTTTAATTGCAAAATTTTCCCCCGTCCGGCGATGGATTGAGGCGGAGTTTGTGGCGTTGAACTCGCCTCAAGGAGGGCTTCAAAGCCCAGTATGTTTTGTCGTTCAAATTGGCCGGAATCGAAGGTTTATTCGGTGAAAACTTTGGTCATGGACGAAAGTGATAGTTTTTTTCAAAGTTCAGAGAAGAAAATAATATATTTTAAAGTTTATGGACGAAAGTGTCGAATGAGTCAAAGTTCAGGGACTAAAGATGATTTTTTCCCTATTTCTTATGTTGTTTAATTCTTTATTACTTAAGATTGTTGCAGGATCGTCTTTTGGTCAAGAAAGTTTTTTTTTTTTTTAAGAATACATGATAAAGATAATAAAAATTTAGAATACTGTATATGGAGTGGACTGAAATAGAGTGAGGAGTTAAGGATGACATTTTGAACCATAATTGTATTAGGGGATTTTCCCTCTGAGTTTTATTTAGTCCTTTTCCTTATATAAAAAAAAAAAAATATATATATATATATATATATATATATCATGTCCAAATCTGGACTTCTGGCCTCTCAGAAAGAACACTAAATAATAGTTCCACAGATATCCAGTAATCTCTAGGTATAAAACGAAGACGCTAATGCGGTTAATGCACACTTTATGTGACAGTATTCAAACAGACGCTCCCACAAAATTTTTTAAGCCCACATGCTCCCGAGAAAAGAATATATGAAAAAAAAAAACATAGTTCAGATATGGCCAATGTTTTCTGAGCCGCACTCCATCGGTATGGTGCATGTTAATCAGGGAGAGCCCTAGCCAGAATCTTCTGTATCTGAAACATCAACCATCTTTTCTAGCGATTCTATATCCCCAGCGTCAGAGGCTGTATGTATCCGTAATCTGTCTGCATCTTCACTGAGAATAACAGAAAAGAAGATTAAGTTTAATCATTAGTATGAAAAACATTGATTCTAAAGTTTCGTGGAGATTCAGGAAAATAAAGTACGATGGGACATTCAATAAACTTATAGTTTAGCATTTCTGCTTCCCTCATTCTCTTAAAATAATTAATCGAGTTAGAAATTAAGGATAAGGCCCTACTCTGTAACACCAAATATTTCTTTGACAATTAAGGAGCTATCCCTCGAACAGAACTCTGGGAGCTGCCAAATATTTCATGAAGATTAGTAACATAGTTTAGGCAAAGAATTCACAAATTAGTGAGGATGTAACAAAGCAACAAGCATAAACCAACAACAAAGTGAACATCAATCAACAACTGAGAACTTAAAAAATCTGTGGGTTTCTTAAACGAAAAAAATAAAGAAAGACACCTTTTACAGCATAGAATTGAACAAGTGATGCAAGAAAATTTAGAGCATAAAATTTCCATGTTATACACATCCTTGCATCAAGCTTATGTAAAAATCTAGAATCATTGAGGTCATGGCACATAATGACATCCAATTTGGTGTCCACAGTTGTGCAACTTAACCACATTTGTACAAATAAGTTATGAAGGCCTAATAAGATAATTTATCCACTGGTTCCCAAGTTTGGGCCATAAATTCACAAACATTGTGTGCATATTACACACACTTGACCTTTGAGGCAAGAAAAAATTGTTGACAACTGGTAAATAATAGTTTGGAAATGTAAACAAAAGAAGCGTCATATCTTCTTATGATGAGAATCAATGTAGTTTGTAACAAAAAGAAAAAGAAAAATATAAAATATAAAAATAAAACCGAACCATACAGGCAATTGGTCAAAGTCACTATTTTGACTGTCTGGTCGCTTACCTCTGACAGATAGAACACCTTTCCAAAAAGGGCTTGAACAGCCAATTTTCTCTTGAAACCCCTTTCAGTATAACCTGCTATATCCATTACAACAGGGCCTGCAAGCCACAAACAAGCCGTCACAACTAATAGCACAATATTGCTAGGAATTTTTCTGACTCTTCATTTTATAATCATTAGAATGTTAAGGGAGCAAATTACTACAATAACAATACATGCATCAAATAAAACACAATGCCTTACTAACAAGAAGAAGAACCACAACATTAACAGATAAAAATTATAGCATGATATATGGAAAAGTCATCAAAAGTAGTAGTAGAAGGACACATTTCTGAGCACACTAGAAGCATCCATCTTCTGTAACTCACAGAGTCACAGTCACAGGTAGGAGGAAGTGGTATACATTCTCCGCCTACACGTCCTCGTCAGATTCTTTATTTTTATATTGAAAAGGGAATATTGTGTGAATAGACCATACAAGTTATGATAGTAGGTAGTGGTTCAATGATTTACCTTTGTCTCGCACAATTCTTCTTGAAATTTCATTTAGAATTTCAGCCACCTGAGAATCATCGAACAAAGAAGCTTTCCTGAGCTGAATTAAGTTGGAAACCATGTCTGGGTTGAATGGTTTTTCATTCAAAGTATAGCGAATGTACTTGCGCAAAATCTCCTCCATGCCAAAACCTGTCTGGATACAAATTAGAGACTGTTGTCAAAATCATTGGATATTTTGGAGACAAGATTAACAATGTAAGAACAGTAATATAGGTGCACTCAGGAAGATGCCAAAAGAAAAGCCAAAATCCAATTGAATGAATGAATTTTTTGTGAAATGATCCCTTTTCGACCCAACAAGATGCAAATAATCACTTTCTTGGTTCAGCAGTTAGACTATAATGCAAGTATGCTGAGTTATTGCTATAAACTATGCATATATCGTTTGTGGTTTACAACCATCTGAATTGCATATGTACATATGAGTAGAAATGTCACCTGGTGCACAAGTTGTTTCAGGGCATCAGGCGTGATTTGGTCTGAGCCATTCTGAAACATTTCGTCTATTGATTTGCATAACATAGCATTTTTATTGACCTGTAACAAGAAATGAGTAAAAGTAACCTTTTTAGTCCTAAATCAATTGCAGAAAAAAAGATAGGGAGAGAGAAAGCAGACCAGTTTCTTGCGTTTATGTCGAGGGGAAGAGAACTTTTTGACGGTCTTCACAACGGCAATGACGAAAGTGATACCTGCATAGGCCAGAGGAAGAGCCAAAATCCAAGGGAGCGAGCTGGTGCCAACTCTGGGTCCGGGAATGGCCTGCGTGACGGAGCCAGTGAACTCCACAAGGTCCAAAGCCTTCTCCTGAATCCAGGGCAGATCCTCTTCCACCTCTTCCACTGCTTCTTCTTCTTCTTCTTCTGCTTTACTGCTTTTTTTGTTAGGACTCGTCGTCGTCGGATTGGAATTACTCTTCGCTGCAGCGGCCGATACGCCGCAGAACGGTCCGCTAGCTCTGACTCTCGCAACTACATGTCCAGGTGTGATTGTGAGACGAAGTAACGGGAGACCCTTCGGCGGGGCGCGAGGAAGTAATTGGGAAGCAAAGGAAGTAGCCAAAGCAGAAGCCATGAGCAATTGAGCAAATCACCGATTCGATTCGATTCGATTCGATTTAATTCTCCTCACTTCGCTTGCCGCTCGGAGGCTTATCACTCGGTCTACTGAATTTCTGCCTACAAGTTTTTTATTTCGTAGTTGGATAACTGTTGGTTCCAAGTTCCAACTTAGGGTAAAACTTTTTTTTTGGCAAACTTTTCTTTTGGGTCAACAACTAACTTTTTTTTTTATCCCAAAAACTTCCTAAGATTGGACTAATATACCTCTTTTAAAAATTTCAATCTAGCTAATCCACTCAGATGCGATGTCAGGAGTCTTCTCTCTATCCAGCCACAAAATGGATTGAGATTGAACTTCAATCCCCAAGATTCAAACTTGGGTGGAAGGGGGTTTCACACCTAAAAGTTTTTATCAACTCGACTACCAGTGATGATTTTTTGAAAACTCAACGAACTGGCTAAATCGTTGTCGATTTTCGGCCAACTAATATAAAACGGGTTGCAACCCAAACTAAACCGAAAGCCTCGCCTCATCAATTTCTAAATATCAAATCCACCCTAACATGATCCCTGGCACCGCACCATCTTCTTCATATCTGATGTTGGCGTTACCAACACTCTAATCACTGACCCCACCTTCCTGAAAAATGTCATCTTTTTAAGGCTCATCGTCGATTGAGTCAACAACTTTCTTCTTGCCGCTTTATGAACTCATTTCCTAAGGCCATGTTTGGTTCACGACAAGGAAATCAATTCCCTTGTCTTTCCCATGTGGTTGGGAAATTAAAATTCATGTTAGGTTTTCTTGTGTTTGGGAAAGCAAATAAAGTACTCAGGAAAGACCATTTGATTTCTCTTTCTGTGTTTGGTTGGTGCATGAAAGGAAAGTAAAAATATGTCAATGTTTCAATAGAACCCTTGTATTTTAAAATAAAATTAACTTAGAATGCGAAGAGACTCAATGAGTAAATTTGACAATAGCATGTTTGGGCAAGGGTATTGTTGTCCAAAAAAATTATAATTAATGCTGGGAAATGAGAATGGAAAATCAATCCCTTGGGATCTTAGTGGAATAGATTTCCCCCTATTTTTCCCTTTATCAGGAAAATACTTCATGAGTTTGTGCTTCCCAAACATAAGAGATTAATTAATTTCATTTCCGTGTTCCTAGAATTCATGAACCAAACATGACCTAACTGCAATGCCCTCGTGACTTAGACTTAGGCAAAAGCCAACTCCTCTTCCTAACCTTTATCTAGTCATTTCCACCACCATATGACTCGACATCGAGAAGCCAATTAACCAATCATATAATTCCTGAACTTGAATCGTTGACAGATATTCCAAACCTAATGAGGATTTTCATTATTACCAAAATCGATGATTTACTTGATAATAAATTATTCACAAACTTGTAACAAGGTCGTAGATCGAGTAATTACATCTAATATAACAAAGATTGCACAAAAAAAGACTTGTTATCAGAACGACAACACGTTTTGTTGTTATATTTGTAAGTGAAAATATGACATACATCCTAGTATTGTACAACTTCTATACATTTTTAATAGTGTTTGTACAAATTTTTTTTTACCATGTAATGAATATTTTATTAGAAGCTGGTTTAGAGTTGTGATTTATACCTAGGACTACTGACAAAACGGTAATTTATGAATAAATAAGGACAAAACCGTAATTTTCTTATGAACAATAATGAACAGTGCTAGAAGCTTTAGTATAATTTTCCTCGATCAAAATTGCATCTACCTATGATAGTAGTGCTCAAAATTAATACCCTCATCTTCATGTCCAAGGTAGGGGATTCATTAATCGCAACTGACGTGAAATGAGAGCAAATTCCTCGTGTGTGTGTGTGTGTGTGTAACTGGTTTCCAAATTAACTACATTACAGAAAAAAGACCAAATAGGACCAATATAAATTTATTTCATTACAATCATGCACCGGGGTTCCAACCTCTCTTAGTTTCCACAACTAAATCTGATTCTTTTTGTTAAATCACATATATGTGAAACCGTGATTCAGTATCTTCGGTAAAGGGCAACTCCATTTATCAATAACTCATGGTTTCTGTTTCCTACGTGAAAAAGAATGTGGTTGGTTTTGATCTTTCTAAAGCTTGGATTTTGGACTTTGGGATTCTTTGGACCATGTGGGAGGGATGATTTTGTACTCCTGGGTCAGCTTATCCTCTTTTTTAACTTCGTCTTCTTCTACAATGTTGTTAGAAAAGGCACCTGGATTAGCTTTAATACAATTCTGCAAAGTTACAAATGGATGCACACAGTCTGATCCCTACAAAAAGAGGATAAAAGAACTGGGTTAATTACTCAGGAAAGTTTAGATTCTATACAAAAATATTGAAACATTTACTTCCACCTGAAACATTGATAGTAAACTTTATGGAGTTGCAAACGAGAAAAAATAATAATAATAAAGAACATTACAGAGTTCCAACTTATAACCATCCAAAACAAAAACAAAAAATCATCAAATTGTAATAGTTGCAGCCAACCGGACCTTCAGTTGATTGCATTATCAGTAGGTACATTCAATATGCAAAACAATTCAAGAATTTGCCACTAGACGTCTAGACAGAAGGAACACCAAAGATGGTGAAAAACAAAAACAAAAAATGACTTTGCCATCTTTACTCAATATTTCTCCTGAATCTCAATTCTCTAGTCTCTTTGGTAGTCAGATGAAAAAACAACCCAGGTGGATGCACTTTCCACTTTAAAATAACTATAAGAAGAAAGTCTAAAAATGAAGGTCAACAGTGATAACTTATCGTTTTCTTGTATAGAGTTGACAGCTTCTAGTTATGACTTATGACATATATTCTGTTACATGTTATATGCCATTACATTCAATTAGATATAATAGAGTTGATAAATATGCTGTGTGCCTATTTGCACAATAAGGATCCTGAAAGAAAAGAGAGAAAAAAAAAAACCAAGGAGCCCAGAAACTACATTTAGTAAAAGTTGGAAATTACCTTCTCTTCCACAGTACTCTTAAGATAACAAACAAAAGCCTTTGAAAACTGAAGCCCACAAGGGCCCTTTCGTAAGTCAGCTATGCAAGGGCATTCCAGTGCCTTCTGAGCCTTGGCATCAAGAGACTGAAAATGCAAAGTTCAGCTCCTTAATTGCCAATCTTATCAGGAAGAATGTATTTTTATAAATTGAATACCCTATGATAATTAAAGTAGATAAAGTTGCTTAAGTTATAAATCTATGAACTACAAAGACTACAGACTACCCTTCAACAAAAACAAGTTTGTCTTTGAAATGAACCAACCTCATTCGCATCATTGCCATATGCTGCAGCTTCTGTAAATGCACAACAAGGGTAGCAATATCAGCTATTGTATACTATATAAACAAGCAGATGATGAAGGAAACAAAGTTCCAGAAACTAAGGATTCAATGTCATAACATATGAAGGATGTAGTAGCCCTCAAAACACCATAAACAGTGATTTCTCAGGGATACTATATACACTGCACAGTTTATGTTAGAATGTTAGATGATCAACTCACATAACGTAATCCACTATGTCAATTAGTGAATAAAGTAGTTAATAAATGTAAAGTAAGAGATCCACCATTGTGTTGGTAACTTGGTATTGTATCAAAACAGCAAAAAGTTGCAATAAGTAGGACTATTATAATGTCTGAATTTGAGGACTAGAGGTTTTTTCTTTTCCAAGATTTCGGGCTCTTAGATGAGATGGCCTATGGTTGGTTGTAATGAAAGAAATTTACAGTAAATCTATCCTAATGAGTACAAACATATATAGGCCTTATTTTGGCGCAAATACTCAGAATTATACATGTTAATATTTTACCTTACAGAAAAAAACAAAGGGATTGTACAGAGGATGAGTTAGCCTTCAAGTTGTATAAGAAAGAAAACCAGTTTGAGGTTAAAGGCATATTCAATCACACCATAATGAATCCCATCCCAAAACTTGCACATAATTGGCAGCAAAGAGAAGCATGTGGGAGAGAAATAGGTACCGGACATAAGAGAGTTGATGGAATTGGAAGCAGAGGAGACCTGTCGATCCACACCCACTGTTGCTGCCTCGCTTTGAACTTGACCCATCTTCGAGTCGGGGAGAGGGAGAGAGATGGAAGCGAGGGAGCGACCGAGCGAGTAGTAATAAATGCCTAAATGGAATGGTGGAGTCATCGGTCAATTGCAAATCTGGTAGGCACAGTTGGGGGCCCAGCCCAAACCACCTAAAACAAAACAAAACAAACAAAAAAGTTAAAAAACAAACAAAAAGAAGGCAGGATGCAAATTGGTTGGAGATGAGAAGAGAATAATATGGAGAACGTGAAATTGGGAATGTTGGATGGTTTCTTGACGAAAAGCCATCAGAAGTCTCTGAAATCCCTTTTCCGCCGCAGCAACAGCAGCAAGTCCAATGGAGGTGGAGATGGCGGCCAAGACTCCCCCTCCTCCGCTCTCAATTCTCCAAAACCCATTCCTCAGCTCTCTCCTTTCGCCAATTCCGTCGTCTCTCGCTGTTCCAAGTTCCTCCCTCTCTTTTCTTCACTCACTGGTTTTCAATTTTACACTTAAATACACAAACAACTATTCCCTTTACATGCATGTTATGTTATTTGGGTCACACTTGTTTTTCATCATCCCAAGTCTAAGAACAAGCACGGCACTTGCCGCCGATTGTACCTACATGGGACGACTATATGCTGCGTATCTCTTGCCCATTTTGAATTTAGTAACGGAACAATGGTGAAAATGAGCAATGAGATTATGTGACCCACTTTTATGCTCTGGATTTTGCATATTTTAACACCTCCTTTCCTTAGTTTTGAGTCGTCATATGCTCTGTATGCTGTTTTTTCCTTAATTGCTTAAGACCATTGCACTATATCAGCTACATCTAAATGCATTTCAAGTGCTAACAGTTATGTCAATCTCTCTTAATAATATTCCCACCTCTAAATGCATTTCATGCTGCTGCAGGATTCTTCGGATCCCTACTGAAGAATTACAGCATCATTTTGACACACAGCTACCTGAGAGTGTCAAGGAACTTTTGACTTATGCTAGGAATTTTTTGGAATTTTGCTCATACCAAACTCTCCATGTAGTGAGCAGTCGCCCAGATTATTTGAGCGATAAGGAGTTCCGTCGTCTGACGTTTGACATGATGCTTGCATGGGAATCACCCTGTGTTGAGAATAAAGCACTAGACAAAGTGAGGAAATTGTTACCTGTCAATAGTTTTAACATAATAGAGATTCTTTATTTCCTAATATTTAATCAGAAACTTCAAAGTATAGCTCCTCTTTCTTCTACTTTCGCTTGACGCTGCCGCCTGAACCATCTTCAACTGCAGGAAAGTGCTTCTAGCAGTAACCAAGAAGTAGAGGATGAAGACGGTTGGTCGCTTTTTTATTCAAGTTCTACGAATATGGCTGTTCAGGTTCTTCTCTTCATCAATTTCATTGTTTTTGTTATCTGCAAGTATCACATTATACTGATATTATTTAGTCATAGGCACAGGATGGGTTAGTTTCAAATTCTTCAGTCATTTCAGTTGTTACTTCCACGAAAAACTAATATTGATGTTTACTTTGCTTCCGCCCCTCAGGTTGATGACAAGAAAACAGTTGGTCCCGAAGCCTTTTCACGAATAGCTGCTGGTTGTGCTGCTGTTGCAGATATAATAACTGTCCACAACCTTTATGATGCCCTCACAAGCTCTTCAGGCCATCGACTTCATTTCCTTGTATATGACAAATACATAAGAAGCCTAGACAAGTATTATGCTTATCCTTCATTTTAAATCATTTTGTGTGACTTCCATTTCCTTTGTAGTGAAACTATGTTTAAACTGTTGTGGCATGGCCTTTTATCACTCTCCCAACTTTGGGTATTAAAAAAGAAAAAAAAAAAGCAGTAGACCATAAATAAATTTCCAACTAAGGAGAAAAAACATAGAAGGAGAGAGAGAGACCAGAAATAAATTTCCAACTAAGGAGAAAACATAGAAGGAGAGAGAGAGAGAGAGAGAGAGAGAGAGAGAGAGAGAGAGAGAGAGAGAGAGAGAGAGAACTACTAAGTTCCAACTATGTTGAGTTTATTTCTGTAGACTGTTGAAGGTTTTTGGGTTGGTTGTAGACAATTTGGGCTCATCAGTCCCAGTGCCAATGGTGGTGAAAATCTCTATGGTGTGTCGGGTCCTACTTTTTATCAGATATAACTATACTTGTGTGTACTCAATATTATTGTTTCTAGTCCTTTGTGTTTTATCTTTATTTTCAACTTCCTAAACAGCAAGTACTCCCTTTTATCTATAATCAAGAGGTCTGCTGCAGGGTTATTAAGGCTTCCAAAAATACATTGGCCTCTTCCATTGGAAATCTTCAGCTCACTGAGGGAGAAATCATCCTTGATGTTGATGGTACAGTTCCCACTCAACCAGTGCTGCAACATATTGGTATGTCTCTGTGGCCTGGTAAGTGATCATATTCCTGAAGGTGGATCAGATATTACTGCATCATACAAATTAAGATACCTTGCCCCAATGTTTTAATTGTTAATTGTTTTTAACCTGAACTTTTTGTCCTGAAACTTTTCAAAATAGCTCTGAATAATTCAGTCATGATCTTAATGACTGCCGGTTCTGATAATGTGTTTCAGTTTTTCAGATTATATAAACCTAGAAAGTGTTTTTCATCCAATATCTCTTTATCCAGGGCGGCTGACACTGACCAATACTGCGCTGTATTTTGAATCATTGGGAGTTGGTTTGTATGACAAAGCTGTTAGATATGATCTGGCAACAGATATGAAGCAGGTCATAAAACCAGAATTGACTGGACCATTGGGTGCTCGTCTTTTCGATAAAGCCATTATGTACAAATCGACGTCTGTGTAAGTTATCTGTTGACATATATATGGCACAGAACTTCTTTATTTATAGGATCATGACCTGACTTCTTTTTTATTTAATTCTTTCTTACAGAGAAGAGCCAATTTATTTGGAGTTTCCAGAGTTCAAAGGCAATTCTCGCCGAGACTATTGGTTGGATATTTGTCTTGAGATATTGCGTGCACACAGGTTCATTCGGAAAAACAATCTTAAAGAAATTCAGAAATCAGAAGTATTGGCAAGGGCTACTTTAGGCATCTTGCGATATCGTGCAGTTCGAGAAGCCTTCCACTTCTTTTCATCCCATTATAAAACCTTACTTGCTTTCAATCTTGCTGAAAGTCTTCCAGGGGGAGACTCGATTTTGAAAACTTTGTCAAGTCGATTGGTCCTTTTGAATTCCGGTGCTTCCCAACATGATGTTTCTCCACCTTCAAAACGACAGGCAAACCTGTCTCCAGTTTCACTTATAGCACTAACTCAACTTGGATTTACATTGCAAAAAGAAGTAAACCTTGATGGAGAGGTAATAATAGTTGGAGAGGTTTGTGTTGGTGAGATTAATCCCTTGGAAATGGCAGTGAAACAGTCATTGTTGAACACTGGGAGGGCTGAAGCTGCACAGGCAACTGTGGACCAGGTGAAGGTGGATGGGATTGATACAAATGTTGCAATAATGAAGGTTAATATTGAACTTCACATGTTAAATTGGGTTTTGCAAGCCAATATAAATCTTTCCATTTTTCCAATCAGTACTATTAGAGAGAAAGAAGCGCATAGAAATGTCTAGAAGTGCCTTTTAAGGATGAACCTATTTACTGTGCTTTTATTTATATCTGTTTTGTTCTTCGTAGTGGATAAAAGAGGAAGGGACATTTCCTGCTTTAGGCTGGGAGCCTGATTGCTAAATTTGATCTTGAATAGGTGATAACCGTACTGCGATTCCTGCTTAACCAAGAGTGGAAAAATCTGTTGAACCATTTTAGTACTTCCAGTAAAGCCATTTTGATGTGAAAACAACTTATAACTATTGCATTATAGTGGAGTGTGACAAGACAGTCTTGCACTGATTAGACACAACCTTAAGGTTTTGTTTTCAGCTGGCTTTTATTTCTTCGAAAGTGCATTGCTTCGTGGTTTTTTCCTTTTTCAGAGATGTAATGTGTACAGCATACACCCTTTAACTTTTGAAACATTTTATTTTCTACGCTTTTATTTGTAAAGATGATTGTACTTGTAGGAGTTGCTGTTTCCAGTTATTGAATTAGCTAATCGTGCTCAACGTTTGGCATCATGGGAAAAGCCTTACAAATCAACAGTGTTTCTGGTGTTCACCTGCTTCTCCATATTAAGGTAACTTGTCTGTGATTAGAGTTCTCAGTGCGTGGTTCCCATAGTATTACTTATTTTTTCACCGTCCCTACTGGGAAAATGCTCCATTCCATTTGCGGGCTGTTAAATCTGGACTGCCAGATTGCGGGGAGCCCTTATGAGTTTGATCCCCCATATGGACGTCAAAGTCTGGATTTAAGCGGCCTTCTGAATTTGATGCAGCAAACAGAGAGGAGTTGGCTTACCGTATGACTGGTTTGCAAATATCTTATCAATGCAATAATTTATCGAGTAGAGTTTGTGTGGGGTATTATATTGCACCAACCTATTCAAGACAATGAGTATGTTTGGCTTGCATATTTCGTGTGTGTCTTGTCACAATTTTTCATAACACACTCATTTGATAGTTGGGTACTTGGGTGTGTGCATCTGATCTCCATAACATACTCATTTCCTGATTACTAATCCTTGGTGCCATTCAAACGGTGAGCAACTCAGCAATAGCTTTGCTGTCTTTCACCATAGAGTGTTTCTTCCTGTCCCTAAAAGAAAAATTATGAATGATATTCTCTTTGGTGGAGAGTGGAGACTTGCTGAACATAGCTTCGGTCCAAAGTTGTGTCCCCAACCTAGCATTGGATTTTCCTTATAACTTTATGACATTTGGAATCTACTTTCCTTTCTAATTGGCTAATTTTTTCTGCATTCTAACTTTGTACTAGGCTTACTCTGACCGTGTATATATCATCATCATGATTGGCATGTGAATTTTCATGCACTTGAATTTTGTCTTCCACATTTCTTGAAAGTGAATATAGCACTAGTTTGAATGAACAGAAGTAATGTAACAAAGCTGTTAGTTTTGATGTACAGGGGTTGGATCAGATATGTATTGCCCTCCATTTTTGTATTCGTCGCAGTTCTCATGCTCTGGTGTAGGCATTTCAACAAAGGGAAACCGTTAGAACCATTCAGGATAACACCTCCCCATAACCGAAATGCAGTAGAGCAGCTGCTGACATTACAAGAAGCCATCACTCAAGTTGAAGCATTACTTCGAGCTGGGAATATTATTCTCCTGAAAATAAGAGCCCTCCTGTTTGCAGTTCTTCCTCAGGTATGTGTCAGTCACGCGTGTTTACCTTGAAAGAAAACTGGTATAAATGGGATATGGATATTGTCAAATGTATCGAAAAGTAATGTTAGATTGCCTTTTAGTTCGCTGCTTTAAGATGTAGGCAAATCCAGTCAAACTTCAATCCTGCGAGGCCTGAAAGGTCTTTCCAATGACTTCTCCTTCTTCAGGAAAGTCATGAGGTTTAAAGGACAAACGTGTCCTCTTGAACAGAACTAATTGTCGAAAGAAAATAACAGAACTAATTGTTGGGTGCTTATCGACCTTAATGTAACTAATATGACAATGTGTAAAACTTCAGGAAAGTAGTACAAGACAACTGCATCTTAAGGTCTCTGCATTCTAGTGTGCACAAAATCCAGTTAAACCGTTGAATTTCTATGCTCCCCTTTATTCTCTATCTGTTAAACATTTGTAGTATAGATTGAATTTTTGGCATTTTCAATAGGTTACATCAACAGATTCAACATGTATTAAGATCTCTTGTTTGGATTTAAATTTTTATTTGTTGCTTTACCTCCCACCTGATTTTCTGTCGGCCAGGCAACAGACAGGATTGTTCTACTGCTGGTTTTCGTGGCAGCAGCGTTTGCATTTGTGCCTCTGAGATATATAATCCTGCTAGTATTTCTGGAGGCTTTTACAAGGGAAATGCCATATAGGAAAGATAGTAGTGACAGGTGGGTGAGGCGGATTAGAGAATGGTGGGTTCGCATACCAGCAGCTCCAGTTCAACTCATTAAACCTGATGATAACAAGAAAAAGAAATCATAACACTTTACAATGCTATCTAATTGTAGATGGCTAAGGATTTAGTTTCCCTTTAACTTGAGTACTGGGTCCTTTTGTATCTACAAGTTCAAGTTCTCCAGAATTTTTATTTTATTTGTTTGGAAAATCTTTTCATACAGGTAGATAAATTTTTATTTATTAATTTGTTTATCATATAATTCGTTCATAAATAAAAGTTAATGATGCATCTTCATTGTAAAAAAAAAGGCATCTTTATGTCATCCATCCCCTATTACAGAAAGCATTTAGGCAAACTAAATTTGTTAAAATACTTTGGAGATCACTTCTCAAACTTGTCAACACCATCAACCGAGGACACCAAATACGACTTCGAACATTGAAAACAGCAAACGACGATTGGCAACTTCAATTTCTGCTGCATGTACTATGGCCAAAATAAAATTATACCTTGAATTATTATTAACGGCACAATCAACTTGACCCAATATAATCTGACTTGAAAGGCAAGCAAACGAACCGAACCCTAAATCCCTAATTTCGCATCGCAGGCATGTCTTCCAGAACCAGGTGCTTCCAAATTGCTGGTGGCCGATAAGCCTTAGTTGGGCCAAAAAAAGAAGAAGCCTCAGGGTGGCAAGGTCAGAAAATCAAAGTATTCACCTGCTGGGACTTTACACGGCACCAAGGTGGAAGAACCAAAGATTGCCAGAGCTCGTCTCCACGAGTGGAGCAAAGGTGCTTGTTATTTCTTCAATCCCAAACAACTCCACGGTGCTCCTGGCGCCAAGGCAGAAGAACCAAAGATTCACCCTTGTCCCCACCAGGGTTCAGATAATATTTTTGATTTCGTTTTCTGTAAGCCCGACTGTCGCTGTCTTTTCCGGCCTTTCTTTGCCTCTCCCCAACATCAACGATGACTCCAGTTCCTCTGATCCGGCCCTTCTTTGGCTCTCTGCAACATCAAGGATGACTACAGTTCTTCTGATAGCGATGAAGGAACGATCCCAGCTGACCCTTACGCTTAAAAGCCTCAGTGGGATCCTACGCAGTCTTACCTAGCAGATCCTCCTGCTGTTTGGTAACCTGGGGTTCGTGTTTTGAGGAAAAAATCCTTGTTGATATTCTCGGTAGACTTAGATTTTTTTCTTTGGTAATGACTGAAATTTATTACCTAATTGTTTGTGTGTGAATATGTATTTAAGGGTTTGTAAGGATGGTAACCCGTGCGTTTGTACAACACGACAACATGGCTAGTATTTGCAGATTTTATAGAATAGAATGGCAAATAAAATTTAACAGCTCAAAATAGAGGAGGAAAAATTAAATCCCTGTACAAAATCTAAATTTGATAAACAAGTGGACGGATAACACAGAATTAGTAGAGAAGATGCAATTCTTGAGTCAAACATTATCTGGCCAGAACTCCCTATAAAAGGCCCGCTCAAATTCCTTCTCTTGCAATCTCTTTTCTAACTCCTGCATCTTCCTCATCTTCTTTGAGAGTCCCTTGGATTTTTTTGAATGCATCTCCTAAAAACCAACAGCACTGTTATAACTCGTCCACAGGTTAAGATACAGACAATAGATTCGAGAATCATCTTTTGATTTCCCTTATTAACACGAAAGTGAAAGAACGAATTTAAATTCAAATTCAAATAAAAGGCATGTCCGATAGAGTGTGGCAGTTAACATGGTCACGTAAACTTTTTTCTTCCTTCTATGACCAAGATCTTGGCATAAGCAAACATACCAAAGAGTTTACCTCTTCTTTTTCAGTAATTCTAAAGCGAGTTGTTATAATTGATCAATCATATGTGCTTAGCAGAAGATGACTTTGTATGCTACATCAATACTTTTAGCCTCTTACATGGTCCAATAGATTCTCTTTACAGAAGGTCCCTCATCTAAGTCTTGTCCTCAATCTTATAACCTAGTCAGTAACTTCTTCATAGCTCTAATAGCACATGATTAACTTCTTCATAGCTCTAATAGCACATGATATACCTTTCTAGGTAATTCATTCCCAAGAGCACAAAACCAGCAAAAAAAAAAGGCTTTATTTTTTAATTATTGCTATTTGCTACAGATTCAGATGAACTCACCTGGTCATTTTTATGATTTGAGGCAGGCGAATCAGGGGGCTTTACAGCCTTCCGTATTTTATCTGCTCCCAGGCCCCGTTTATTATTCTTCAAATACGTTTGTACAGGCTCCAACCTTCCCTGTTTGCATGTTAAACTAACTAGTCAGACATTATATCTAGAAAACTAGTAAGATTTAGCACAAACATAAAGAGAAGCAATGAAAAATATAAACAACCCCCTTCTAGTACTTCAATGTGTTTCTCGTGCCTTATAATATGATGACCTACGTGGTATTCAACAGAACATTCTATTCAAAGAGAGAAACTCTGTTGCTTTGAACGAAGGCCAGGTTTGGTGAACTTAAAAACTGTAGGAATTGGATTTGACTTGGGTATTTACCTTTCATTTTGTGCAGTGACAAAAAAACTAGTTTCCATCTATGAACTTAATTAGTGGTTGTGCATGCAGCAATGGTGTGGGAGGAGACTTAATTGCCACTTGGTAGGGGAAGAGACTACTACAAAATGAATTATTGCCGTGTTGGTAACCGTTTGGCAGGGAAGAATGAAGAAAAATATAGGGTTATTAAAGAATGAAAGCCTAAGGAAGATATTAGTGTAATGACCTGCTCAGAAATCCCGAGACCAGTTCCCTCTTTCCAACCATGTTTCTTCAAAAGCTGCATACCACCAGTCACAAGTCAATGGTTACATGATCAAACCAAAAGGACAAAACAATAGAGAAATCATTTAAAGGAAAAGAAATGGTAGATACCTGAAAGCCTATATTGGATGAATTAATGGCTGTTGAGGAATTTGAAACCACCATGTCCTTTCTTATACTTTCTTCCTCCTGAACCCAATTCATGAAGTTATTGTTCTGAAGATAAGATAAAAGAAAAAAAAATTGATATAAGTACTTCCAAGGGCTTTGTACTGGATTATGGTCCACTCTTGCCAATTATCCTTATTTTCCCATTCTTCCGCTTAGACTTGCAAAGAATTTATCATTTTGATCATTATCATTGATATGGAATATGCTCTTGTTTAGATTGCTTATACGTACACATATCCCCAATTTCTGTTTCTACGATTTTCTGATGCATAATTTATTTCACAGCCTATAATCAGGCTTTCATTAGCTAAAAAGCAAAAGACATATTGGGAATACCAACCCTTTCGGACTTTCCACTAGACTCATTTTCAGAAACTGGCAAGAATATTTTTTTTGATGAACCTGCTCCTAAGCCTCGTTTGTTGTCCTTCAAGTAAGCTTGCACAGGCTCTAATCTACCCTGTTAACATGTTATACTTACTAATTCAGTAAAAATAGTAAAATACAAACAGAAAAACGTGTGCACACACACAAGGTTGTGTGTATTGTGTATGTAATTACAAAAATTAAAATATTCCAACATATAAAGTGACAACTGACAAGTTTCTGGAAACCCTATGCTTGTCACAAGTGAATAAGGCAAGCTGCTACAAGAGGCGATACTTGACAAGAATCCCAGAACTAGCTTAAAGCTGAGAGATTGCTGTCAAAATTGAATCTTTTGGCCTCAAATAGAGTAAAGGTACTTAGGATTTTGTACAATCCCAAATCCATACCTCCTAACAGGTATTACTGGGAATTTTGAATTAATTTATATGGAAGCATAACTAATTGTAAAAAACTTGGTAGTGCATTTAATGTAGAAAGTTTCAAGAGCTAATGTAAAATGTTTGAAAATCCATAGGCGCCGGATGCTTCTTTATTTGAAGGCGATCCCTCAACCTCAAATGTGATATGCTTAGGTTAATATCCTTGCTTATGCTTAGGTCCTTATCCTTGTTTAGGTCAAAGATTAAATTTATTCGTTCAAATTTCAATTCTTCCACAATAATTTCATATTCTAAACCCAATAAATAATACAGCAAGAAAGATTGACGATTACAGACCTGCTCGGAAGCACCAAGACCCATTCCTTCTGTCCAGCCATGTTTCTTCAAAAGCTGCATTCAAATTCAAACGTATCACAACAAATAAAATAACTCGTATTCGAAATTTGTAGAAACCCTACGACTAGAAGTGATACCTGACTACCTGGAATCAGCCAAAAAAAAAAGTCGTACCTGGAACCCAATATTGGAAGAGTCTATGGCCGAAGAAGATGACTCCACCATCACCGGCAACCCCTCTCCCGTGGCTTTACTCCCAGTTTTTCTACGTTGTATTTTCAAAAAATATATTGTTTGAGACTTTGAGACTTTCGAATGTCGGTTCCGAATTCAGAACTTGTAGAATATCTTCTTTCTTCGTAATCGTTATAAGAGAGGGAGGCGTTCGTATTTATAACCGAGTAATTATTATTATTTTTTAGAAATTATAACCAAGTAATTGAGGAATGTCCTTCTTGTCTTTTCGATGTACTTATATAGTTATACTTATATATGATGTTATTTGATATTTTCTATATATTAAATTTTACTTATGACAAAAAAAAAAGTAATTAAGGCGTTGGTATTGAAATTATGACTAAATGAAAATTTTCGAGCCACTTTAATTTCTATTAAGAGTTTTTGAAAAAGTTTTTTTTAGTATTTCAATTTAAGGACTTAGAAATGAATTAGAAGTTATGATGAGTCCGTACAAATTTTTGAGAATTTTTTCGAATATCCAAGGTAAATTTTATGATTTTTGGAAGTTTGAGAGATAAATAAAATATTTTATAAAAAGGGTATATAGTTTTTTAACGATAAAACTAATGGAGCTACCATATTTAGTAATGATGCAATAGTTTATGTACTATTTTTTATAACAAAAAATTGTATGTACTAAAAAATACATTTCACAATAATTTATGTACAATTTGAGATTGTCACCCTAAATAATAATATCCTTAACACAAGAAGAATTCGACTTTTATACGATAAAAGGTAAATGCATTTTTCTCTACCATTTTACTCGAGGTAAATAACTCATATGGTAAGTATCATTTGGTCCTTGAAAATACAATAATAAAATATACACTAAGGTACTTGTAAGTTATAACTTATAACTACACTTTATATCAGAGCTTCTCCGCTAATGAAATTCGTACTTTATAAAATACAGAGTTTTGATCTCAACATCATATCAGATCATTTAAAATAGATCCGACAAATGAGATCAAAACTATGCACCTTATAAAGTAAATATTTCTTTACAATAGAATGATTTCACTTTATCTTAACACATGATACATAACACTCATGTGGTTGCAATTTTAAGTATGAAAATGCATTGTCATTTTTGGCCCCTCTTCAACATTAGCCCACCAAATCCACCAACTTGTTTCGCCATACCAAAAAACCAGCCAAGTGACCCAAATGAGTCTTCGTATTCCGACCATTTGTGCCGGCATGGTTGGTGACTTTAGTTTTGTCTTGACCGTGATGGTATTTCTTTGATATTTATTTGTCCAACTTGTGACTAATGATAACGAATCGAAGCTCAAAAGTTATAGGTAATTCCAGGTTATAATCATTTTTCGACAATTTCGACTTAATTGACAAGTGACAACAAGTATACCAATTTTTTTTTGGGGGCTAATAGTAGGCAATACCAAATTGCAACTCATAAACTTGACACTCCAAGCTGCTTTCTTGACCCATAAGGAAAAAATTGAACAAATATTTACCATTAAGGACAAGGAAAAACAACGGCTCCTTCCCGGCCCATTAATTGACAAATTTACGTTTTTGAATTATACATTTCACAAAAATTACGAAACTGCCACTGACAGACTTTATAATTTGTATTGACCTCAATATATTTTTTTTAAAGAAATCTATACTTTCCGTGGTCGGAGGAAAAAAACAAAGGAACATCACTTTTGTGTATTTTATTGACCTCAATAAAATTTGATTGACCTCAATAAAATTTTATTGAGGTCAATAAAATACACAAAAGTGATGTTCCTTTATTTTTTTCCTCCTACCACGGAAAATATAGATTTCTTTGCTGATTGAGACCTAGAAAGTAAGAGTTCGTTGATCTTATCAAATTTTATTGACCTCAATAAATTTTTATTGAGGTTAATAAACTATTTTATTGAAGTTGATAACGATAACATCAGTGTAGCAACAATGTTGTATCAGTCCCAATTTTATTGACCTCAATAACCAAAATTATTGACATCAATAAAACAAAAATTATTGACCACAATACAATATTTTTATTGACCACAATAAAATAACAAATCTGTTGATCCGGTCGAGACCCGCGAATATGCAACCCGACCCAACTTTTTCTTAGCTGTTTGGCCACCTCTCGGCGACGCACGGGTGCCAATCTCTTCAGATCGGCGGCGCGAAGAGAACCTCGACTACAGATTCTCAATCCGAAGTTGGAAGACGGCGATTCGAAGGAAAAAAATATTTTCAGATTTTGGCCGGTTCTACTACGTTTTCCGGCGAGCCGATCATTGTTGTTGACGAAGTAGGTATGAAACTCGACTCTCTTGTTGAGCTCTACATGTTTTTAAGGTTTGATTCGACATTTGATCGATGTTTGTGGAAGTTGGAATTTGAACATGGTGATTTGTTTGTAGTGCAGCTCGACCATGATGAACAAAGGGCAAAAATGTCTGAAAAAAATAAGATAAGGTTTTGCATATTTTGTCCTTGTTGGGAGTGAAATGGACCCAATTGAAACTTGGTGGGAATTATTTAAAATCTATCAAACTTGAAGGAAAATATGTAGTGTAAATGAGGACCTATTGGTTATTTACCTTAAAATTAAATGAGATTTTGCTAAACAATTGCACCTAAAAGAAAATTAGGGCAAAAGTGTCATTAGCCCAAACATAAAATACTGGTGCTTGGCCATTTGCTAGACATTCATAAAAATAAAGAAAGGGCAGATCTCATCCGTTTGTTGGGTAATTTCTTATTGATACCACCATCGCACGCTGCTTTTGAAATTTCATACTTGTCGTCTCTCTTTTGGGTTTGTTGTTACTGAAAACCCTAAACGGAGAGAAGGAAGAAGAGAGATGGATTTGGACCTGTGGATCTCAAAGGTGAAGGAGGGACAGCATCTCTTGGAGGACGAGCTTCAACTTCTTTGCGAATACGTTCGTATTTTTCTTCCTTTCTTTACTTTTAGGGTTTTACAGCCGTGTGCGTTGTGTTTGACTAATTCAGATTGGGATTTATGATCTTTCTCTTTACTCCGTCTTGTCAAATAAGTCTGGTTTCGCAGCAAATTGGAAATCCGATTTCAATGTTACTATTTTCTTTTCTCAAAATTATGCGTTATTCGACCACAAAATGAAGCTCCATATCCCTTGAATGATTTTTGGCTACTGTTGATTGAGCTTAAGTAGTAGTATAGGCATGGGCTTGAAGATATAAATGCCTCCTTCTTTTTAAACAGAAAGAAATATTTTTTTTATTTTGATTATATTCACTTAATACATACTTTTGCAAACTGTTCACCATAGTTGTAACAATTTTTTTTTCTTTTTTATTACATTTGATGACCTACCTGGCAGAAACAATCCTTTTTGGCTACTGAAATCACATTGAAATGCCTAATGAGATGAATGCATAAGAAACGAATTTGTGCATAATTATCTATGCAGTGGTTTGGGTGTGCATTATTTATAGCAGCATTCACACACACACACACAGACAGGAAAGGTAGTTAATTCTATAGTTGGGTTGGCTTATTCTCTTATCTGGTCTTAGTAATTATCTACCTTTATACGGTGATTGCTTGTAAAGAAACTGTGAACAATTCCATGAATAATTTCAGGTTTGATCTTTTTTTTAGAGGAGGTATATAAGTTATACTCACCTTAATCGTCACGGTAACATATCACAGGTAAAAGAGATCCTTATTGAGGAGTCCAATGTGCAGCCTGTAAACAGTCCAGTTACTGTTTGTGGTGATATTCATGGTCAGTTTCATGATCTAATGAAACTCTTCCAGACTGGAGGCCATGTACCAGAGACGAATTACATATTCATGGTATTCTTCTTTGTTCTTTCTAGCTTGATTACATCTCGACACAGCATCATCAAATAACAGTTTGTTTCCTGGGGTGCTTAATATTTCCTTCAATTCTTGGCAGGGCGATTTTGTGGATCGTGGTTACAATAGTCTTGAAGTTTTCACTATCCTTTTGCTTCTTAAGGCGAGGTATGTATATCTTGGAATGTTGGAAGAATGGGTGTTAAACTGCAGTCATGCACATACTTCAATCGTACACTCCTTTGTTGATTTTGTTTTTGTTATTTTGCAATATTATTCATATTATTATGGCTTTAGGTTGTCGTCTAGTTGAGTACTAAATTACCCATTTCAGTAAAAGGAAAGAGACCCAGAAGACTACCACTTCTAGAATTTTGTGTTAGAAAATTACAAATAATTTGGTTGTGTGATAAATTTCGAGCGATAAGCCGATAAGAAAGGGTTTCGGAATCTATAACCTTTAGCAATTTGTATTGTACAATTAACTAGGGAAAAAGAATCATACATAATTGCAGATACAGAAACACAGTTCTCGTTGTGGATTTTTTTTATGGAGTAGAACAATTGCAATATGGATTTTATAATGAGTACATTACTGCAAGGTGCCCTTGTTTAATGCAAGTCTGTGTGTTTATAAAAGGTTAAATATATAATGATCATGGTTTGGACAAGGACTTGTGCCTAAGAAATTATTTCAACTGCCAAGTACCATTAACTGAGAAGGGAAGCTTTAGATATCATGTAGAATAACTTTTGTGTTCTTGACATTAAAATTTCTACCTTCTATCATTTTCTCCGTGTTTTTGCTATTAGAATATATGAGAGATATATGGTTATTCAAGAAACTAATGTTCCTTTTCTTGTTGATATGATGCCCATAGATATCCAGCTAACATTACCCTTTTGCGTGGTAATCATGAAAGCAGACAACTTACCCAGGTATGCTTTTATACTACTGTTTCTTATGATGGTTGGAATGAAGTCAGATATTTTTGGTTTCAGAAACTTGATGGATATGAGGGCTTCTTGAGACATTTACTCAAGTATTTGAATGCAAAGAAATTACTAGTTTGCAATTCGTGGAGGCATAATAAAATGGATACAATTGTAAGATGTGTTGTTTGCAAAACATTGAGTTGAGAAATGAAATCTCAGTCAGTACATAAATCCTTATCTTTTTTCAAGAAAGCATCTTAAAATTTTATATGGAATTGGAAAGGGACAAGATATAGGGTGTCTATGGAAGGACAGGAGTGGTATGACCTTTAAGGATTAAAGGAATACAGTCCAGCAGTTAAGTCAATTATCTTTTCATATATTATAAGTGGCATCTATTGGGCTTCGCGTTTAGTGCTCTTCGGTCGAAGTGTTTCTCTTTTTACTTTTAGTTTTTCTAGTGATATTCATTGCATATCCTCTTGCACTGGAAACACTTCTTGTTTCATAAAAAAATTGATCACTTAGACAAAGGTAAAAACAAATACATTAAGAATGAGATTTCTCTAATTTTAGGAACTCATGTAGCAAGTAGGGCGATCTGCTCTTGGAACCGGAGGAAACTCCTCAAACTCTGAGATTGTGTGGGCCCTTTGTTTTCATCACATTATTTGGGATGTTAGTAGCACACCCCTCTGGGTTTACTTCTACGATTCATTGGGGCCTCTTACTAAGATGATACTTTTAATATCATTGGAGCCTCTGGTCTGACTGGAGATGCTATGACGAGTTTGATCATTAATGGTGCTATCTGGGATTGCATTTTTCTCATTCCAAATCTCTGTTGGAGATCGGGGTGTCTTTATGATTTTCTTCCTAATGTTCAGAGGAGGGACCTTGTTAGGTGGTTTCCTCCCTCATCAAATCTCTTTAACTGTCAATTGTGTTGCTGGCAGTATTAGTCTGATCTATCTTAAAAATATTTTCTATCTCTGCTAGGTATATGGTTTTTATGATGAATGCCAGAGGAAGTATGGAAATGCTAATGCATGGCGCTATTGTACAGATGTTTTTGACTATCTGACGCTATCAGCAATTATAGATGGAACTGTAACTTTCTCCCGCTTTCTCTCTTTATAAATATACACATATAATTCCCTTTCTGTCTGTGGCTGTATGTGTAGATATTGGTTGCATGAGTACTTTTTTATTGTAAAAGTTTATTTGGGTTGTCATTGCAGGTGCTATGTGTCCATGGTGGTCTTTCTCCTGACATTCGAACAATTGATCAGGTAATTTCTTCTCAAGTTTGTATTTAAACTTCATTAGTATGGCAACTGCTGCAATTCTTTTATTGTTATTTATTATTATTATTATTATTATTATTATTATTATTATTATTTTTTGCTGGTGCTCTATCAGTTGCTGATTTCTTGTTCACTTTTTTCTATTATGTTTGTTAACTAAATCCTGTTTCTCTACCAAGAAAAGAAAAAATGCATAAAGGCATGGATGTCATTAAAAATTCCTTAGCTACGTGGTTTATGTGTTCAAACTACCTTTTTTCCATTAAGTAAGACTGAATCATTTGTGTCATTCTTTAGGCTCATCATGTCTTATGTCCTTGTCTTCAAATTTATGTTCGTAATATTTCTGTTTTAAATTTGGTTGCCTATGCTAATCATCCATTCCCATGATATGATCATGCTACCATATGCATGAATTATTATTTGTCATTTCCGTGATCATCGTGATTTGTATATACTTTATCTCTGACAGATAAGGGTCATTGAGCGAAATTGTGAAATTCCGCATGAGGGGCCATTTTGTGATCTCATGTGGAGTGATCCTGAAGATATTGAAACATGGGCAGTAAGTCCACGTGGAGCAGGTTGGCTTTTTGGGTCCAGAGTCACTTCTGAGGTAATAAACCTGATTTCAAATTAAGTTGGATAGTTCCCTGCTTTTTAACTCTCACACTCACAGAAACAGTTTTCTTCCTTTCATGTAGTTCAACCACATAAACAATCTTGATCTGGTTTGTCGAGCACATCAACTTGTTCAAGAAGGTCTTAAGTACATGTTTCAAGATAAAGGCCTTGTAACTGTGAGATTCTGATCATTTTATAACTTTGTTGTTCGTAAACAATTTAAATGATAGATCGATTGATTGGTTCGGTTCTTGAATTGTGCAGGTCTGGTCTGCACCAAATTACTGTTACCGTTGTGGGAATGTAGCTTCTATTTTAAGTTTTAATGAGAATATGGTAAATATTACTAGTTCATCTACTGCCTTGTTATTTTTTTTTTCTGATTCACACCAGTATGATATTTAGGATATCTGTCTGCTACCATCAGCATATACATGTATATGTGAGATTTTTATGTTTCTTTTCAATTGTCTGAAGCACTTAGTTTTGAAACACTTTTCTTACATCCGTGAGCACGGGCTATTACCACTTCTAATTTCCTGAAATAGCTATTCTCGGTTATCAATCATTTGACAATGTGAAAAGCTATTAATGAGATATATCCATATTCCATGTGGCAATGACATGGAAATAACTTTTATTTGGTGAATAAGTTGTAATCAGTGCTCTGTTGCCTATTTTTTGGGGAACTGAAAATTTAAGCTGAGGACGAAAGCCAATCATTTAGCCATAACTCAGGGCAGTATTAGTTATGAGGGCTCATTATGAGAGTTTGCTCATATTAAGCTGTCATCCTATTGTTATATTGCATTTATATCAGCGTGTAATGTAGGTATGCATCATGGTTTGAGTTTCGAGGTTCCCTGTAATAATTAGATTCCTGCAATGACCTGCATTGAAAGCTAAACCAAGTATTCCCAGCTTGTGCTATTGCTTTTGATTATGCTAATTCTGTGCCGCTGGTAATACTTCATCTTATGTGGTTTGAAACAGGAGAGGGAGGTGAAGTTCTTCACTGAAACAGAGGAGAACAACCAGATGAGAGGACCAAGGACAGGAGTACCTTATTTCTTATGATCATTTGGAGTTAATGCCTGCATCATTTGTATAATTATTTAAGTCTTGGTATAGGTGGTTGAGAGTACTGTAACAGAGAAGAGCCTTGAATATGTCACTCTCTGGTGGATCTCCCTTCTACTTGGCTGGAGGTTTTCCATCTGGTCTGGCTGCTATTGACATTTTGACATTCCTCGGTTGTGTATTAGGTTGCTAATTGTTATTCAATTCTTAATCCATTGCCCGGTACATTCCTTTATTTACTTCGTCTGTGGATTACACAACAATCCGAAAATTATGAACTGCATTTTGTTCTTTAGTTGGCACCATTTGGAATTCAGAATTTGCTTCCACAGTTTCTCATGAGTTGAAATTTCGAGGGTAAGGTAATTTTTAGAACCATACAGAGCAGGAAATTATGTCACTTGAAACTGGAGGTGCAATTGTAACAAAAGAAAGAAAGAAAAAAAATGAAACTGGAGCTGCAAACCACCAAAAGTAGGTTTTACTTTTCTGAACACAGCATTTTATTTTCCGTAATCACCGAAAGTACATCAGCGTTGCAGAATAGAATTTTCCAAAGTTAAAGGAGTAAAAGATGAAAAAGGAATTAGATTTAATACAAGTAAATATATATATATATAGCCATGATGAGGATGGCGATGAGAACGCAGCTGCGGCATAGTGGACTGAGTTCTGCAAACCTGTTTGTGAACCTCCCACTCTCAGTACTACTTCCGTCGTCGGCAATTGCTGACGCCACCAGCGTCCGTGTGCGGCCATTCACGTCATCAGAAGGAACATTCAGGATGAGCCAGACAGAAAGTGAGAAGCAGCCTCCTCCTCCTCCGGTGGCGAAGAAGGTGGAGCATAAGATGGAGTTGTTCGGAGAAGCGAGAGTAGACAACTACTATTGGCTTCGCGACGATTCTCGCTCGGACCCCGACGTCCTCTCTCACCTTCAACAAGAGAACGATTACACGAATCTCCTCATGTCCGGTATATATCTATCCTATCGCTAGCGTTTGTTTTCCGAGAACCGCCATGGAATCTGTCTTTGTCACTTGTTTTATTGCCTCTATTTTACACTTCTAGTATATCCATTTGATCTGATCATTCTAACAGAAAAATTAACAGTAGCAATTTGACTGTCCTGATAACTAAATTCTAATCACATTAGGAACTAAGAAATTTGAACAAGAGCTTTATGCTGAGATAAGAGGGAGGATCAAGGAGGATGATATATCTGCACCTGAGCGAAAAGGCCCCTACTATTACTATCAAAGGACTTTGAAAGATAAGGAGTATGTTCAGCATTGCCGGCGCTTAGTACCAAACAGTGAGGCTCCACATTCCGTACATGATACAATGCCCACCGGACCTGATGCGCCTCCAGAGCATGTAATCTTGGATGAGAATATTAAGGCTCAAAATCATGCCTATTATAGGATTGACGCATTTAAGGTAATCCTGCTAAAAGGATTTGCGATTGTATTGATTTTGGTAATTTGGTGTTTGTTTGAGTATTAAGGGTTACTGTAAACTCTTCTTCAGGTCAGTCCGGATAACAAATTAGTGGCATATGCAGAAGACACTAGAGGAAATGAAATTTATACAGTTTATGTCATTGATGCTGAGACTGGGGCTCATGTGGGGAAGCCTCTAGTCAATGTAACATCCTTTCTTGAATGGGCTGGCAATGAGGCATTGGCTTATATTACAATGGATAACACTCTCCGGCCTGACAAGGTTTACTTCTACTTAAACCATCTGTTTCTCATGACATGGCTTGTTTCACACAGCTACTTGACTTGCTTTGAAGTGTTTGGGCAAGATATTTGACTGATGAATTTCCTAAATGTTGGTTCTTTTTCTCACTTTTGTTTGCATCCTACATCCGAGGCTTGCCTGTCTTTATTTGTGACAAATTATGTCGACTGTTGGCATAGTATTCAATGACTAGAGTCCCATGTTTTTCTTAGAGAATACATTTATTACGTCACTGATCGCGAGGACAGGTGAGTATCTTTTGGTGCATCTTCCTATATCTTCTGTTGCCTTGATCTCGGTGTCTTATTGTGGTGAGCCAAGACGCCATGCCTTTATCCCTGTCTGGCTCACAGCTTCACGCAGAAAAAAAAAATCATTGCATACACTCTGTTCCACTAGTTAGGTTTTTTGAGTATCATGCTGTTTAATCTTTTTTTCTTTTTTTTTTTTTTAAATCTTTTGCTTACAGCTTGCTTTCTTTTTATCAGGCATGGTTACATAAGTTGGGAGCAGAACAGTCAAGTGACTCCTGCCTCTATCATGAAAAGGACGATATGTTTTCTCTTGATCTTCAAGCTTCTGAGAGCAAAAAGTTCTTGTTTGTCGCATCCGAAAGTAAAACTACAAGATTCAACTTTTACCTTGATGTTTTGAGGCCTGAAGATGGGCTTGTGGTTCTGACTCCTCGTCAAGATGGCATTGATACATCTGTTAGCCATCGAGGAAATCATTTTTTTCTAAAGAGGAGAAGTGACCAGTTTTTTAATTCTGAAGTAATTGCCTGTTCAGTGGAAAATACATCTGAAACTACAGTTCTTCTTCCCCACAGGGAAAGGTAATGATCAAATTTTGAATTCTTATCCTTAGTCAGTTGTTTGCACAGGCAGCACAGTATCACTTCCTATGTTTCCTTTTGTATTGCTATTTTATAAATTATTAATATTCTGTAAATAAGAGAACTCTGAAGATGGAATGAGTGAGATGTGTTGTTCAGTCCTCCATGTTATCCTGTCCTAGTTGCTTATGCATTCAAGAAGGGGTTGTACCAAAAGTCATTATTTAAGTATTTATCACCTTCCAGATGCCATGTTGTCCAATTACTGCCAACACATATGCATGTTCATTCCAGTATTTTGCTCAGAATGTGCAGTATTTTTGGTATTATTTGACCAAAAACATTTTACCTTAGCAATTCTTAGCTCTCAGTCGTTCAAAACATTCTAATTTAGAGTTTTCTTTAGTGTTAAAATTCAGGATCTACGTCTTTTTAGTGATCACCTTGTTGTGTATGAGCGGGAAGATGGCCTACCAAAAATCACTATCTATCACCTGCCAGATGTTGGACAACCCCTTAAAAGACTTCACGGTGGTCAAGCTGTTAATTTTTCGGATCCCACATACTCTGTAGATCCATCAGAATCAGAATATTGTTCCAGCATTTTACGATATTCTTATTGCTCAATGAAAACACCTCCTTCTGTATATGATTATGATATGGAGACCGGTGTTTCTGTATTGAAGAAGATTGAAACTGTAAGTCATGTTTATTAGCATTTCAATTCGTACTATTGTGCATTGGTTACCTTATTGAATTGATAATGTGATTTTGTGGGAAAGTAGAAATTGCATTCTGGCTGCAAGAAGTGTTTTTTACAATGTCGTATTATTATAGTCTTATGTTTATATTTCAGTTTCATTTACAAGTTATTGGTAGATGCTTAAACTCAACTAATTTTCCTATTTCTTTGTTTCCCAATGCTGTCACTGTAATGAGATCCATTATACAATGGGAATCATCCCATGTGAGAGACAGAGAGAGTTGGAAAGACAAGTGTTAGGGAAATAATTGGCCTGTATAGCATTGCCCTAAGATAATTGACATCTGGTCTATTGTAGAGAATAAGTTTTCAATATATTGATACGTGCAATATTACACCTATATTTGCAGCAAGGTGTTGCTGTTACAAATCAGCCATTAAATTCTAATTACAGCTGTGATCTAAATTGATACACTAGAATCAAAACAGGCTATGTAGTTAATACAGGAGAATCAGATGGCTGAAGTTTAGGAGGAGATGTAGTTGTTCTAACATCTATTGTTGCTCCTTTCTTGCTGTCAATTAGACTCAAATTTCTATATCATAGTGCAGTATCCACCATTGTATTATTCAGCATTTTGTCCATTGTATTCTCAGGTTATGGGAGGTTTCGAAGAATCAAATTATGTTACTGAAAGGAAATGGGCTAGTGCTCAAGATGGTACTCAGATACCAATATCAATTGTTTACAGGAAGGATAACATAAAGCTTGATGGGTCTGATCCATTGCTACTCTATGGCTATGGTTCTTATGAGGTAATAAAAGAATGCATAGGTTTAAGTACAGACAGTGTTTTTTGTTAGGCTTTCTTCAAAAGCATAAAATGCTGGGAATGGGCAAAGATGGTTTTGCTTAGCTTTAAGGTCAGATGCCATTTCTTAATTGCCAATTAGAAGTCCTCAGTTCGTATTTTTGCAAGATCTTTCCGATTTTCTTCAGGATATATGATTTGCAATATAACCACACTTTTGATGCATTACTATTCTATGGCTATTTGTCTTCTTTTCTAATATTTGAACATCAGGTGTCTTCTTGAAAAGCTTAAATGTTTTCTTGCTAGGGACTTATATAATGCATCATGTACCATGCTTTTCGGTGATACAATGAGCATGCAGAATTTTGTCTCTGGCATGTGATCCCTAATTCTGATCATAATTTAGGAATTCTTTTACAACTTTGTTGAAGTTTTTCATTGGTCCACTTGGTGTTTGTCTTGTATATGTTTGTGAAAATCCTTAAAATTATAATTTCTTTATAATAAAAGCTTTAAACTCCTAATTAAAGGCACAATTTTGATTTGATCAAAAAAAAAAAGGCACAATTTTGGCTGCGCAGAAGCTTAGGCATACTCTTCTGCATCTAACCAACAGCATTCTAGTGTAACTTGTAACAACTAACAAGAAGTTGATTTAATTCAAGGTAAACTATGGAGAATTTAGTTTAGTTGGTTGCTAAAATAGTCTTTATTCATTGTCGGCATGGTGTCTTGTTGTATTTTCATCATTTGATCAACCCTTTTAGTGCAAGACATGTAAATTACTGCAGAGGCAATATCCTTGCAGCCATTTGGTAGAAAGTTCATTTTTGTTCCTCACTTGGAATCCTTTTTCTCTCAATGATCTCATATCTTATCTTGTCCACAGATCTGCATAGATGCCAGTTTCACAGCTTCAAGGATGTCTTTGTTGGATCGGGGTTTTATTTATGCTATAGCTCATATTCGTGGCGGTGGTGAAATGGGGAGGAAATGGTATGAGAATGGGAAGTTACTGACGAAGAAAAATACTTTTACAGATTTTATTTCCTGTGCTGAATATTTGATCGAAAAGAAATATTGTTCAAAAGGAAGATTAAGTATAGATGGAAGGAGTGCAGGCGGATTGCTTATTGGTGCTGTTCTTAATATGAAACCTGATTTGTTCAAAGCTGCTGTTGCTGGAGTGCCTTTTGTTGATGTTCTGACTACAATGCTTGACCCAACGATTCCTCTCACAACTTCAGAGTGGGAGGTACTCTTCTTTTTCCTCATGAGATCCAAACTAAAAGCCATATATTCAGATTAAAAAGGATTATAATATTATATAGGAAAAGTTGGGTCATTGTTCATTAATATTCATATATTTTTAAATACTTTTTGGTTTCACGGATCTACCTATAATATGAAAGTACTCTTGTTCAAATCAATTTGGACACACTCATCCAAACTCTCTCATCTTTTCTACGTAGTGTAGCGTCATGATTGGAACCGATTATATTCTAAATTACTCTTTAAAGATCGTCTTTGCAAAAAACCAATCAAATTGGAGATCAATTAATCATCGAATTGTATCAAACAATGGACGGTTTGCCATGGAGAATCTATCTTTTACCAAAATCGTCCGTTTGTTTGATACAATTGGATAATTAAAATCTTCGATTTTGTTGATTTTTTGTGGTGTTGATCTTTAAAGGGTGGTTTAGATTATGAATTTCTGATCTTGACACTACAATGCAAATAAAAGAGAGTATGGATGGGTGTGTCCTGATTTGGACGAGTGACGAGAGCATTGTCCCTATTATATCCCCATTTTTGTTAGAAATTTCAATTGACTCTCGTTGGCTGAAGTCGATGCACTTGGTGCTAATTTCTTTCTGAAGTTCAGGCTTATAATCATCTATTCACTTATAATTTTGTTTCTGCAGGAATGGGGTGACCCACGTACAGAAGAGTTCTACTATTACATCAAGTCATATTCCCCTGTTGATAATGTGAGGACAATATAACTTTTTCTCTATCCTTGTAACATTATAGCTTGAATATACATCATTTGGCATCATAGTAATGATCATTAAAGTATGTTTCTTCATTTCATTTCTACTCAAAGAAGAATAGTGATAATCTCTTTTCTCCTTCTCTACTCGCTAAAATCACCTCACACTTCTAAGTCATGAATTATTGTAAACTTCATCTCTTTTTGTTACCCATAGTGATCTATTGACATTGTTTTATGCAGGTTAAGGCTCAGAATTATCCAAACATTCTTGTTACTGCTGGTCTAAATGGTAGGCACGCCTAAACACTTTTGCCTATGTGAACTTTAGTTTCTTCATTATGAGAATGCAAGGCATAATTTGAATTGGCATTACATTTTGGAGATATCCCAGAATCTAGTATTATATTTTCTTGAAAATAAGACACCCTCCTTAGACAATTCCTTTATATTTAAGACGGAATGCTTGCGTCTGGCAAAAGGAACTCTTTTTTATTAAGAAGAATAGGTCTCACGATACCATGCTGAAAAATTAGGGAGATAATGTGATATATTAATCAAACCCTAGAAGGGTTTATATAGAGTATAAATACCCCTTACAAGCTAACACAGAAGGAAACTAAATCAAACGAAATTACATAGATTAGAAAATTCCTCTACCCACCCCCAACAAAAAAAAAACCTAGAAAAGAAAAACTGAAAAATAAGGTTATGTTTGCAATTGCAACATAATAGTACTCAGCAACTGAGCAATATTAAACACATTAGAATGTCGGCAATCATTATGTTTAGATCTGTGGGAGTGGGGCTTCTTGGATGGTGTGATCCCATGGATGAGACTGCCTTTATAGTGGACAAGAAGATTACGAATTATTATTTCATATCTAATAGATGTAAACTTCTCCTAATTTGTATCTGATAATCAATTGTTCTCATATCCATCTGAAGAACTGGGTTTTGTTGAAACAGATCCTCGTGTTATGTACTCGGAACCTGCTAAATTTGTGGCTAAATTAAGAGAGATGAAGACTGATAAGAACATCCTTTTGTTCAAATGTGAACTCGGTGCTGGGCATTTTTCAAAGTCAGGGAGGTAAATATTCTTTTGGTTATCATACTTGAGGCTATTCACCGGTGTTAGCCTTCTCTTTTATTATTATTTTATTATCTTTTTGCTGTCACAATATCTTGAATAGTCTAGTAGCACATCGATGACTATAACCGAAGCTAAACAAGTTAGGGGATTAATATTGACCTTTCGCTGTGAAGATGATACTAACAATATTGACCTCCTTATAGGTAGCTTTTGGTTATTAAATGTTTGAAGACATTTTGTGTTTTAAGTTGTAAAATTTGTATGTTTAAGTTTATTATATGGATCAATGTTTCTAACATTATTGTCATGACAATTCCGAATACCTATAAGACTGAATTTCTACTTCCAGTACCCAAACTATTATGTAAGTTTCTACCTTAGAATCTAAAACTGTGCATCCAGCGATAAAGAGGCAATGGGACCCAATATGAAGGGCTAGGTTTGTGTATGCTGCTGGTAGCCTACTTCTGTGTTTTCACGCTTGTTATTACAAAAAATTGGAACTTAAGTACTTCAGTATGCTCTTTGTTATTTTGATCTGAGATATTCTCAGGTTGGTTTCTAGTTGTTCTCAAGTCCAATTTCATCATGTCTTGCGAGAAGCAAACTTCTTAGCAGATGCCATTGCTGATATGGGACATGTGGGAGGTCATCAATCTTGGGAGAACTCCTTACTTTCTAATGCATCTTCTGCTTTTATCCCAGATCAGTTAGGGACTGGGTTGCCCTAGGGGTTTTTCGTTGTAGACTCTGGGCTTTAGTTTCCACTTTCCATTTTTCTGTTTCCTATCGGGAAAAAAAAATATGCTCTTTGTTATGAACTAATATTGGTTTCTTCAACCATTATTGTTTGGTACAGATTTGAGAAGCTTCAAGAAGATGCCTTCATTTATTCCTTCATTATGAAGGCTCTAGATATGATTCCTGCCCAAGGGTCTGCGAAGAATTAATCCGACTGCGGCAGGTAGGAGGTCGTTCAAATTATGTAACATTCTCCTTGCCAAAATAAAATAAAATTATGTAACATTCTCCGCAATAGATTTTGTAGTTTCTTGTTTTTGTTGACAATTAACTTGCAGTTCTGTTGAATGTAACATTATCGACTATAAATGACATTTAAATGATAGAGCGGGGTCTGAGGGGTCTGTTACTCTGTTAGAGAGAAATCATGTCGCAGAGAAGAAAAATTTCAAAATAAACTTTCATGACCCAACACTCGCAAGTGGTGGTAGAGTATTTAAATATTACGTCTTTACCTTCCAAGTTCCACCTAGGCAACTAATTAGCAAACAATACATGTAAACGAATGAATGTAGATCTCATCTAAGGATTTGGAGTCGTGCCAACGCAGTGTAGGAAGTTTCCCACATGCAGTTGGAAGGCCACGTAAATCACGAGATGCAACTGTTGTCGATATGGATGAAGATGAAGAATGAATCAACCATCAACGTAACAGACAAATACAGAAACGTACTGTATGTAAAACCTTATGTCTTTATCTCTTCCTCTTGATTTGATAGCTACCTGCCTTATCTTTTAGACTTTTAGCCACTGAACCACTCCGCTCAAACTTGATCACGTCTCTTGGGTCAAACAAAAAAACAAACTCCATTGTTATGTACGTCTCATTCGATCAGCAACCAATTTGTCCTCGTTTAGGCTAGCAATGTCAACGGCAGAGAGTAGCAGCCTGTTAGAGTCTGCCCGTCCGTTCTTGCGCGGTGAGCTGGAGTCGATCGACAAGAATTTGCCTTCACTTGTGGGAGTGTTGCAGTCTGTTGGAGCCGGTGAGTGCTGGCACAAGCACGGGACTTTTCTGGAACACCTGGTAGACATATACCGCATTCTCAAGATATGGAAGGCCCCCGATTGCGTGTGCCTCTGCGGCCTCTTCCACTCGGCTTACTCCAATTCCTATGTCAATCTTGCGATATTCGACCCTTCCACTGGACGTGACGTGGTTCGCGGCCATGTCGGGGAGGCTGCGGAGCGCTTGATTCACTTGTTCTGCGTCGTCCCAAGGCAGCCTCTAATTCACGATGACCTTTTGTTCCACTACACCGACCAGGAGCTCCGGGAGCATCTCAAACAATCCCAATCCCGATCCGAAGCTAATGATAATTGGAGGAAGAAAGTGCAGGGTCTCGTTCCTGCTGAGGGGATTAGAGTGAAGCACATAAAGACAGGCGAAGATGTCCTCGTTTCAAGAAGAATTGTTGCGACGTTTGTTTTGATGACCATGGCAGATTTCAGCGACCAACTGTTTGGCTTCCAGGACGCGCTGTTTGAGAACAGAGACGGGCGGCTTGAGTTCAGTGGGAACGAGTATGGAGCTCTGTGGCCTGGCGATGGGAAGCCGGGGCTTTGGATGAATTCCATTTCAAGGATGGCTGCGTTGTACACATTGCTCGTCAGGGAGGAAGACATGTTTATCAGAGAGAGAGGAACCAACAACATTAGTGTCGACAGAGACGAAGATATTCAACTTGTGGTGCCACCAGTTTTTGAGAATTGCACGAGGGTTTTGGATGCTACGGAGCAATTAGCTGCCAGGGACCTGTATTGGGAAGCTGTTTGTGATTCTCATTCTCATTCCCATTCCCATTCTCATTCTCTGTTGAGGAGATGCATTGAGAAGAACCCTTTCATCGGAGAGCCGCATGTGGTGTTGGCTCAGATTTATTTGACACAAGGAAAGTATGAGGAGGCGGAGAGAGAAGCTGAGACAGGGCTGAGGCTTTTGCTGGAATGGGCCAGTGCTTGGGACAAGAGGATGTCTTGGCAAGGATGGATTTCCTGGGCCAGAGTTCTGCATATGAAGGCTAAAGACAGATCCTGGCCCCAAACTTCCTGGGGCATTCTCAATTTGGGCCTTGTCAAGTAGCTAGTAACCAGGCAGCTGATGCCTTGAATAAGTTTACATCATGAATCCATAAATATTGGTGTGTAATCTGATCAGTATGTGATGTGATCTATGAAATAATTGGGTAATTATATTGGGCATTTTGCTCGATCAGTGTCCTCCTTATTTACTAATTCCCAATTTTTATAAAAAAATTTTTTTTTTTTAAAAAAAATAAAAAAAGGGGGGGAAAAGAATTTTCCTTTACTAATTTATGTAACTTGTCATTAAGCGGTCATTAGACTCTTTACACTACGAGAAATGGATGAGTTCCAGCTGTAAACACGCACGTTAAAGAACCAAATAAGTCAAAAAAATTGAAGAAATAAATTTTGACAAACTTGTCCCAAAAAGGTCAACTTCATGTTCTTTTCACAGTTCCATTTTCATACTAGTACTGTATTACAAGACAAATTGATACCGTTACAGATGTTGACACTCTTTGTTTTTGGTGCTAAGGAAATATGAATATGGGTTTTGCAAAAGTGCAAACACACAACCAACCCATTCTGGATGAGCATGAGGATTGGATTTCCCCCAGGCTCAGGCCCAGGCTCAATTTTTGAAACTTGTGGACAAAACGGTGGAGCAAAAGTTACTTTTGTAGTTTTGTGTTTGAAAAGGTTCCTAGTTAAACCAACTAAAGATAGGTAGCAGATTGATTTTGAATCTAGTGCGCTCCAACGTTCAAACTGCAACTAGGATCCTCGTGATCATCAAACGGTCACAATTCGATTTTGCATGTGAATGTCTTTAAATTGGTTTAGCTCTACTAGATTGATTTTCCTCATCGACTCTTTTTGAATTGGGTCGCTCAGTAACTAATTACTACTATAAATAAGAGACAAAAGTGTTGAGGTCTACATTCAGAATTATCACTTGCGAGTTGCGAGTTGCTTCCCATATGTATTTTCATCATTAACCCTTGCTGTCTACGTGAAGTGAAGGAATATTAGCTCAGAATAAACAAACCAAACCAAACCCACACTGCCATGTTTCTTGTTCGCTTTTCTGTCGCTGCTTTTTTCATCATCAACTTTAACCTCCTCCCCTCTCTGTCAATTTAATTCCTTCCCTTCCATATTATACTAGTACAGTAGCTGCAAATTCATCTGATATTCTACAGTCCAAAAAAATGCTACTTTTTCTCCTGAGATGGGTGGTTTCCAATTACCTACTAATGCTGCTAATTCTAATATTGTCAGTGTCGTCGTCATCGCTGCCGCAGCCTGAGCCTGAGCCTGGTGTCTGCTCAGAAGCTGATAGAGCTGCCCTTCTGAGCTTCAAGGTCAGAATCGTCAAGGACACAACCGACATTCTGTCCTCATGGACAGGCAGAGACTGCTGCGGAGGAGGTTGGGAAGGTGTTGAGTGTAACCCAGCTGGGAGGGTTACTGTGTTGCAGTTGCAGAGACCAGCAGATAGGGCCCTTTTCATGAAGGGCACTCTCTCCCCTTCTCTCGGCCACTTGAATTTCTTGGAGGTAATGGTAATCAGTGGCTTGAAACAAATCACAGGTCCCATTCCTGACACCTTGTCCAATCTTGCTCACCTCACCCAATTGGCCCTCGAAGACAATTCTCTCCAAGGGAACATTCCTTGGGCTTTAGGCCATTTGCCCTCCCTCCGGAGCCTCTCACTCGCTGGCAACCGTTTCAAGGGCAACATTCCCCCAAACCTAGGGCGTCTCACAAATCTTGTCCAAATCAACTTAGCAAGAAATTTCCTCACAGGTCCAATCCCACCCACTTTTCAAAACTTTCATGCTTTGCAGTATCTTGATCTCAGCTTCAATATGTTATCTGGGCTCATTCCCAGTTTTGTAGGGCAGCACCTTCACAACCTTACTTTCATTGACCTCTCCAATAACCAATTATCTGGTCAGATGCCTATTTCCCTCTTCAATTTGCCAAACCTTTTGGACTTGTCCTTGGATCATAACCAATTGACAGGGATCATCCCGCTCCAAATTGCCGGCCTCAAATCCCTTACCAGTCTTTCCTTGAGCTCTAATCGACTTATCGGTAATATTCCAGCATCCATTTCAGGATTGCAGAACCTCTGGTACCTGAATTTATCCACAAATGGGTTTTCAAATCCTTTACCAGAGACCCTTGCCAGGGGCATCCCTTCTCTGCTGTCAATAGACCTGTCCTACAACAATCTCAGTTTAGGGACTGTTCCGGATTGGATCAGGAGCCGGCAACTTAGAGATGTTCATCTTGCTGGCTGTCAATTAAGAGGAACCCTCCCAAGCTTTACAAAGCCTGATTCTTTCAACTCCATAGACTTATCCCATAATCATTTTACTGATGGAATTTCAAAGCTAAACCTCACCGCCATGTCAAGCTTGCAGAATCTCAAGCTCTCAAACAACCAATTGAACTTTGATATTTCAGAAATCAATTTGCCAGGCACCATTTCTTTGATAGATTTACACTCAAATCAACTCATCGGATCTCTCTCAAGTTTCTTAAATAGCAGGGGAAGCAGCTTTAGCTTTTTGGAGATTTTAGATGTATCAAACAATCAAATTTCAGGTGGCATTCCAGAGTTGAGACAAGGCTCGAGGCTCAAAGTAGTCAACATAGGAGGCAACAAGATTGCTGGTCACATCCCCAATTCAGTTTCAAACCTGATTCAACTCGAAAGGTTTGATATCTCAAGGAACAAGATAACAGGCACTATCCCCACAAGTTTAGGTCTGTTGGGGAAACTTCAATGGCTTGACCTGTCCATCAATGGACTCACCGGAAAAATCCCAACGAGCTTATTGGGTATTCAAGGTCTGAGACATGCAAGCTTCAGGGCAAATAAGTTATGTGGAGAGATTCCACAAGGGAGACCATTTAACATTTTTCCAGCATCTGCTTATGTCCACAATTTGTGCTTATGTGGAAAGCCTCTGCCACCTTGCAGAGGAAAGAATCAAAGAAACAAGCAGAGCAGAAAGACTCCAGAAATAGAAAAGAGCCAGTAAAATGCTGACTCAGTTGCCCAAAATTTGTTCGCGGTACTTTATGAGCATCTTGATGATGTGATATAAGGCATACTGGACTAGAATGTCTTCAGCAAGCAAGAGCTAGTTAACTGTTATCCATATATATATAGCTATCTTATTCATTGCCTTCATCTACTCATTTAATTTAAGGAAAATCTTAGATACATTGGAGAGAATACCTCCCAAAATAATTTGATTCAGAAGGTGCCCCATCAGGGGCCAGCAGTGAAACTATGACCTCATATAATCTCACTCAGAATCTCAGATTGCATCATAATATATGAATGAAGCATGGCAACCAATTCTCAATGTACTTTTAAACTTGAAATGCAACAGAAAGACATTTTTCATAATGATTTCAACCCCATAAGTTCATGCCGGTTAAGCTCGCAAATATTTCATTTAAAGCATAGGACAAACAAAACTGCCACTACCATACAAAAAGAGATTGGATTTAAACGCCTAGTAAGTTAGCCAAGAATCAATGGAAGAGAAACACAATATTCAGGAATCAAGCAACTGCATAAATGATTCGGGGAAAGCCCCAAGTAACTATTAAGACTACATAATAAAACCCTCAAGTAGAACCGGGACCAGCCTAAGAATTTACAGGCATCCAAACATGCATTTTACTCATTTGCCAAATAGAGAACACATTAAACTTAAGAAGACTCCCCATCAGATACTTCCTCCACTTCCTTCTCTGGCACTTCCTTTTCTGAAACATTTTCAGCTTCACCCTGAATAACCACAAAAGAAATTCAAAACAAAAACAAGAAAATAGCAACCACAATGATGCATCAAAGAATGGCAGATAGATTTGAGACTGAACAATAGTGAGTCTTACATCACCATCTTCAGCATCATCAATCTCAGTCTCCAAAGTCTTCTTGAACTCAGCTTTAAGCTCAGCAGCTTTGTCCGTATAAGGCTTTTTCTCCTAAACACATTTTATATGCAAGGAAATAGAGAATTTACAAGATTGACAATTTCCGGTCTGATAATAGTTTTAAGGCCAAGAAAACCAAACGCAGTAAATGATACCAAGACTATTAAACACTAACCTCATCAGTCATAAGCTTCCACTTCTCACCAGCCTCCTTTGCAACCTAAACTCAATCAAAAGGATAAAAATTAATTCCCAAATACACTCCAACCATAACATACATTAATGGAATGGTGAATTCCAAAAGAGTTTACCATTTTAACACCCTTGGAATCAGGATTTGCTTCCTTGTAAGCTTTCCTAAAATCATCCCTGAAGTTTTGCACGTTCTCACCATTATCATTCATACTAGATTACTAGCTCTATAAAGGAGAGAATGTGAGATGAGACTTACAAGAAGAGGAAGAAGGCAGTGAGAGGGCGCTTGGGAGCATTTGGATCCTTGCTCATCTTCACCTTCTCGGTCTTGGCTCTCTTTGGATTTGGTTCTGATAATGTGGCGGATTTCTTCCTGCCCAAAAATTACAGACCAAATCAGAAAATGCATCCGCATTGCACAAAATCAAACCCCAAGCAAATGGGAAAACAGGATTACCTGTCTGTCTTAGTCACTTGAGTGGGCTTTTCCACGACTTGAGCCTCTGAATACAACAAGCAAATTAAAGCATATCCAAACAAGTATAATGCAAAAGTGAAAGTGGTACAACGAAACCAAACGCACCCAGGTTGGTCTTGATTTTGGCATCAAGGCTACAGCTGTGAAAGCTGATGAGCGCCACTGGCACGTCTTTCTGGCAGCCCTCGCTGCAAAATCAGTTTTGTTTGATGATGAAATTGATTCAATCAATCAGATCTAAACCCTAGATAACGAAGGAAAATGAAAAGAAAGGTACCATCGAGCAAAGGCACTGCCATCCTTGCCACGAACAAGACAAGGTCCAGTCGACTCCTCCGTCGTGGCCTCCACTCTCTTCCTGGCCCTTGTTGGGTTCGATTTCATTGACCCACCTCCCATTTCTTCCTCTTCCTCTTCCTCTTCCTTTTCCTTTTCTAATTCTCTCTATCTATCTATCAACACTGGACAAGCACTAGAGCTACACTAACTGGACTGGGGATATTTATATAATTTCAGTTTGAACTTGAAACAAAACCCAAGAGGGAAAACCAAATTGGAATCCCGCGTTTCATTTCGTTTGGCGCGGATCGGTGACCTGTCACCTGTCCGTTTCCCTTAACCAACGGTGTGGATTCAACCTCTCGTCTCTTCTAAATTTGGGCTCTCTCTTCGCCTTGGGCTTTCCTTATACCTGATGCTCAAAGTGGGCTCTGCTTTTTGGACTCAGAATGCATGATTCCTATTGGGCTCCTACATATATACTGTGACATCATGTGTGGCAGTGGGTTCGTAAAATAACCATAATTACTTGGTAACGTCCATATTTTTGGAAAGAAAGATAGAACAATGTAATAAATTATAAAACAAAAATCCTAAAAAGTTTCCCATCAAAAGTATTTTTATGATTATTTTTAGTATGAATTATGAAATTTAGAAAAATCAAATAAATCGAAAGTCCTTTTTGGTCGTCGAACTTTGTAAAACAAATACATTTTGATAAGTAGTACATTTTAGTCTGAAAATAGTTTATTAACCAAACTTTCCATTCAGTTTATTTTGTGTTGATTTATTTAGCAAATAATCTTGAAAATGAGTAATTTGTCATTGAAGTATGAGATTGATAAAAATATTGCTAAAGATGACATTCATTTTATTTTTTAAATAAACTTATGTCAAAGCATTATTTATCCATCATCATTTGGGATATAAATATAGTACAAATGAGAATTCCAAATACGAAATTTTTTACAAACGGATTTTTCACCAGAAAAAAAAAGTGCAAACGTTAACAAAAATATTATTATTTTTCTTGTATAAAAAAATATTAATTATTTTTTCTAGTGTATTAGAAGATCTGTTCTATTGTTGTAAACGCTACCGTTGGATATCTCGCTCTGCGTCTCTGTCTTCCCCGCAAAAACCCTATAAACAGTAATCGGACATTACAGCTTTACAGGTACGATTTTCCCTTTACATTTTACTGTTTCGATGTTGAAGTTTCAAACTTGGGTTCAGTATGATGAGCTTTGTATTGAACCAAAATGTGTTCGCTTATGACTTTTTCGTTTACCATTGCATGCTCTATTTTTGCAATTCGTCATGTTCTTCTGGGTCTAACCTAATTTTTTTCGGGTACAACTTATCTCTACGAAATTGGCACCAATCGTTGAATTCTTGAAGGTTTTCAAGTGAAGTTTTAGGAAAAATCCTAGTCGGAGATGAAAGGATCAAGTCGGTCGGTCCATTGTTAAGTTGATATAGGTGTAGTAGTAATGCGATTTGAGAAGTTATTTCCTTATCCAGTGCGTAGTTAGTGGTCTACCAAATGTTCCGAGTATCCTTCTAGGAAACCATAAAGATAAATGCGAAAACATTTGTTATTTTTATGTTTTGCTAATCCTGAATGTCAATGATCAATGTCGTTGGAACCGTGATAATTGAACTTCTTTATCTATTCCTCTCAAGACTTGCTTTCAGTGATACCTTATATAATTATTTAGTAGTTAGTTATGAAGTTTGTAGGAGAGGCTTCCTAGAATTTGATCCAATAGGTCTTGCATGAGTATGGTCCTGCCTTTTGCTTGTTGGTTCAACCTAATCTTCGTTTAATTGTTACATAAGCTTAATTTATTGTTGATATAGTCAGCTTACAGTGTAGTCTTATCACTCATTGAGCATCAGCAGTGGCTTCTGTTTCTGGAGGAGGAGGAGGAGGAGGAGGAGGGGATGCAGTTTGGTTAGATGTTTGGTGATGTGGATCATCTGCATAATTTGTTTGAGTCAACTTGGAGATGTTGCTCTTTTTTTAGTGGATGGATTGGCAGTTTAATATCAAAGCACTTTGCTCATGTGGTGAGTTTTTATTTTATTTTATTTTTTTATAAATTACATTTGTAGATCCTGTGGTTATGTTGCTGCACAATCAGATGTCAACAATACTTTTAATTTCAGAGTGGCTTACAATCAAGGAACTGTCTTTCTAAACTGGTTAAAGAAAGGGAACATCAACTTTCAACCTTCATGTCTCAAAAGGCATTTATAGAGATTAGTTCATCTGATAGTGATTTAGAGGAGATAGAACCTGTTCGTAGGAGAATTCTTCCAACTTCGTTATCTGCATCTGCATCTGCATCTGGTTCAAATTCAAGGGGTAAAGGTTAGCTTGAGTTTTGTGTTTGAAGAGCCTTCCCATGTTTAAAATTTAAATTGATTTCTATTTATTATAAATCATATGACATGTTCAATTAATTTTGCAGACTATGATGACAAGTCTAGAAAGGTACCTTCTCCTAGAAGAGCACATGCTTCTAATGGAGTCTCTCCTAATTTTAATCACCACAGACTGGTGTTAGAAAAGTTTCAGCCCAGTTCAAGTGGTGATGCAAGAGCCTCAAATCGACAGGCCGCCCGAGCAGATAGTTCTATGTATTTCTCACAGAATGGAAATGTGCGTCAGCATCAAAACATTAATTCTCAAATTGCTAATATTTCTGTTACTGGTAATAATAAGATTTCATCCTGACAGGCTGTAACGAGGACCCTTCCATTATCCATGCAGGCTCTAAACCCTGCAGTAGATTACAGGGCCCACAATCAATTTCGTGATACAACCAACAAGGGCTTTATGAGAGACCATTCAATCAGGGCGAATGATGAACATATGTATGATAGAATGCCTCCATTTGTAAAGTCGTCTTCTACTTCCCAATTTTCTAGTACAAGCGAGCCTGCATACCTTCCCGGAATAGGTGAAGAAAGGGTTGCTGAAAGTGACGAGAGGCTGATATATCAAGCGGCACTAGAGGTATCTCTCACAACCACTTTTCAATAGATTAAAGCATCTCCAATCATGCGTGCTTCTCATTTTTTATTAAATTTTAACAAAGATGACTACAAGGTTGGTTTAGGGAGCCATAAACTTTTTTAGTCATTTAAATTCCTTATTTTGTTTTAGTAATTATATACCAAGATAAGTACTATGCATATTGAATATGAAACACCGAATAAAACATTGATTATTTCACCAATAGCCATCTCTCCTCAGATTTAGGATCCCTGAGAGGTTTCGATATATTAGGAGCATGATTGGAGCAGATTTTTTTAACTTTTCTCTAATTTTTTGCTTAGGAGCTCATAGCTTATTTAGGGAGCCTATTGGAGATGCTCTTAATTGGAATATTTTGTAATCTTTGCTATCATATGTTACTTACTGGTTTAAATGGCTCGTTCGTGAACTGCAGTAAAATATAGCTCATTTAGGGAGCCTATTAGGGATATTCATTTTGCTGGCTAAGATAAGGCCAGAGCTGGTTGTCCGCTCCAATTATGTAAAGTGCACCTGCTAGAAAGTCACTAGACGAGCTGTTATTGGCACCCCAGAAAGTCACTAGACGTTCATAGAATGAGATCACAGTAGTGCAAATTGAATTTCTGGAAGTGCTTATATCATTTCCTTTGGATAAAGTTTTTATTTTGTGATATGTCAACACCCTATTTTAAATTTTCTAATATATGCCTGTAAACCTTTTTTTAAATATCTGTTATCTTAAGCTGCATGAAGTTTGCTTCTTGCAGGATCTCAATCAACCAAAAGTTGAAGCTACTTTACCCGATGGTCTATTATCGGTCTCTCTTCTACGACATCAGGTGTTCCTCTTTGTGTATTAAAATTGGTTCTTTCATTTTTCTGAATGCTTGCTTTTGAACTGAAATCAGTTCTACTGCACAGAAAATTGCTTTGGCATGGATGCTCCAGAAGGAAACCAGAAGCTTGCATTGTCTAGGTGGAATCTTAGCTGATGATCAGGTTTCTCTATATTATTCTTATGACCTATAGCTCTTACCTATCCTTTAATACTTGGATAAAAAATTTATTTGCAAGTTCACTTAGATTGATAATGCTTTTATCTTACAGGGCCTTGGTAAGACGATCTCAATGATTGCACTTATACAAATGCAGAGGTATTTGCAATCAAAAAACAAACCTGAACACTTGGACAATAATAAAACTGAAGCTTTGAATTTGGATGATGATGAGGACCATGGTGGTTGTGGTTTGGATAAAGTCGACAAGGCTGAAGAATCTGATCTTAAATCAACTCCAGAAGCTAGTACCTCTGCACAGCCATTCAAAAAGAAGAGGCCAGCAGCTGGTACTTTGGTTGTTTGTCCAGCAAGTGTTCTTCGACAGTGGGCTAGGGAGCTGGATGAAAAGGTTGCAGAGGAAGCAAAATTGTCTGTACTTGTTTATCATGGAGGCAGCAGAACAAGGAATCCTGAAGAACTTGCTGGCTATGATGTGGTTCTCACAACATATGCTATTGTAACCAATGAAGTCCCAAAACAACCCTTAGTTGATGAGGATGAGGCGGATGAAAAAAATGTTGAAAAGTATGGATTATCTTCTGATTTTTCTATCAACAAGAAGAGAAAAAAGGCTTCTATTGTTGGTAAGAAGGGAAAGAAAGGTAGAAAAGGATTTGATAGTTCCTCTTTTGACTGTGGTTCTGGGCCACTTGCAAGGGTAGGTTGGTTTAGGGTGATACTAGATGAAGCGCAAACAATTAAGAATCACAGAACTCAAGTGGCTAGAGCCTGCTGTAGCCTTCGAGCCAAAAGAAGATGGTGTCTATCTGGTACACCAATACAAAATGCAATTGATGATTTATACAGTTACTTCAGATTTCTGAAATATGATCCCTATGCTGTGTATAAATCATTTTACAATACCATTAAGGTTCCAATATCAAGAAATTCACTCCAAGGTTACAAGAAGCTCCAAGCTGTTCTGAGAGCTATTATGCTGCGCCGAACAAAAGGTGAATGCTTTGTCCTTGTTATTTGATTTTCTGGATAGTTGGTAATTATTTTTGTTTGTGCACTTTTATTAATTGTAAGAATGGATGGATGCTTTCGAATACTACCCACGTTAATATTCATGATAAGACATGAGTCTCTAATTTGTTTGCCTCTGGGGGTATATATGGCTTTACTTTTCTTGCTGAAGTAGGTGATCACTCCCTGTGAGATTTTGGAATTCAATATCGAGAAAGAGGATATTGTTCCTTGCCTTCCCCAAATAATCATGATTGTGAATTGCAGTTAATGTTATTTTTTATGGTGTGGTTGTGCAAGCATGCCATTATTCTTTCTCTCTCTCTCTCTCTCTCTCTCTCTCTCTCTCTCTCTCTCTCTCTCATCTATATATATATATATATAATATTTCTTTTTCCAGGTATAGGCTTAACATTATTACTCTAATGATGTGAATGTGAATGTGTACTTAGAACTTTGATTGTACTCTTTGGTGTTGAGCATCATTTCTTGTCGTCTGCAGGAACAGTGATTGATGGGCAACCTATAATTAATTTACCACCAAAAACAATTAACCTGAGTAAAGTGGAGTTCTCATCTGAGGAGCGGGCCTTCTATACCAAATTAGAAGCTGATTCACGCTCTCAATTCAAGGTGCATTGCCTTTTATTTTATTTATTCTACTTAAGGTAGTGGAATCTGACTATATCCATCTGATTTTTCTGTGTTGATTACTGAAGAGAGGAGATAGAGTTTGTGTTTCTTTTGGATAGATTATCCATTGACTTTACTTTGAAAGTGGACAATCAGTCCATTAGACACTAAAACAACAGCCTAAACCCAAAAACGCGTATCACTCAGATCAAAATGCCCCAAAATCGAGAATAATTAAGCTAAAAGGAATGTTTAGGCGCACATTATATACTGATTTTAGCTTTTTCTTTCCCTTACCGGATAAGCGATTCTGTTGTTGTAATAACTAGTAAGCAAATGCTCTAACTAAAATATTATTGATCAGACACCTTTTGCAACTGAGAATAACCTTATGCCTTTGTGTCCATCTCCAATTCGAAAAGTTTTTTCTCGTTCTTGTAGTTTTTCTCAGCAAAGGATAATATGGCAGTTTGTAGAGAGGCAGTAGAATTTCTCAGGCCATTATGTACAAGTATTATGTATACATAATTACATATATATAATACTGGCCAAAATATATATATATATATATATATATATATCTAATAAGTATATATAGATCCCTTACTCCCTTAGCAGTCTATAATCCTAAAAAAAAAAAATCACTCAAATTAGAAACAATGCAGCCATTTGATTACTCACCATCATTCTTATTCTAGTTTTATACGGCAATCTGTATTTGTTTGAACAGTTTAGATAACAAAAACGGGTATCGATTTGGCTGGTTTTTTTTTTTTCCAGAGATGATCCTTGCATAGGAACCTAAACAATGAATATTCCAATCATCGACTTAAATTGCATGGTACCCGGAAATAGTTGAAGTGCACAAATTTGAAATTTGCCAGAGTCCTCTTTGGAACGGGGCTGTTAGACACACGCACATATAGAATACGATGTAGTAAGGCCTTAAGTTAAGGAGATGCAATAGATATGAATGGTGCCCATATATGATTTAAATTGTTTAATGCCTGAGCTTACTAGACTTGTGTGATATGTACATGTATAGATATGTACACGGAAGCTCACAAGAAAAACACACGTATACATATATGTACACACATATTTGTTTAGCATTATCCAGTTAAAGACTTGAATCATGGTACGGCATGGCATCTCATTATGAGAAATTTAATTGAAGCAGGACACAACATGGTGGTGAATAATGATATGTAATTATATAAAGGCTGAGCTTACTAGATCTGTGTGTGTATGTACATGTATGGATTTACACGGAGGCTCACAAGAATAACACATGCATATAAAAAGTTTCGGACCTCCGCAGCAGAGAAGCCCTGCATTCATATATATATATATATATATATACTGTATACATGCGTGTAAGTTTTGTGTTATCTTGTTCAAGACTTGCTTCTCACTATGAGAAATTTTTTGTGGCAGGACACAAGGGAAGTAAATAATGATATGTATAATGTCCTCTCGTATTTTTCATATAATTTAAATCTGCCCATAAAAAGCTTGAATTACTGTTGAAAACTTAAATTGTGTTGACATTATCTATTGCAAGATGTTACAGTCGCAATGCCATGTTATAAATGTGACCAACCTGCAGTCTGGATGAAGATTCTTTTCTGTTTTATACATATTCTTGCAGGCATATGCTGCTGCTGGCACGGTAAATCAAAACTATGCAAATATCCTTTTGATGCTTCTGCGCCTCCGGCAGGCTTGTGATCACCCATTGCTTGTTAAAGGATATGATTCTGACTGTGTTGGGAAAGATTCTGTTGATATGGCAAGTACACTTTCTAAGGAGATGCTTAGCCATCTATTGGATGTCCTGGAAGATTCCGAGGCCATTTGTCGTGTATGCAATGTGAGCTTTCTTGAAACTTATCCCTACTGGCTTTTGCCGCTTAAACTATAGATAGATGCAAATGAATGCATTTCAGTAAATATTCCTTACTACAACAATGCTTTAACTTTAAACAATTTTCTTTTCCTCTGTTAGTCTCTTTGCAATGTCATAATAGTAAACGAAAAATGTGGGAATGTGGGGGTCCTATCTAATTCTTCTGGTATTTGATGCTTTTGGCAGGATGTACTTGAAAACCCTGTTGTTACTATGTGTGGCCATGTTTTCTGCTATCAGTGTGTGTCAGAATATATGACGGGTGATGACTGTATGTGCCCTGCTACTGAATGTAAAAAACAAGTCGGTCCTGATGTTGTTTTCTCAGAATCCACTCTAATAAGTTGCCTCTCTAATGGTAGTCCAAAGAATTCTCAGTTGACTGAGAAACCAGTAGTGGTACAGAATGAGTACACTTCATCTAAAGTCAGAGCTGTTATTGAGATATTACAGTCACATTGCAAGTTAAACGGCCCAAATTTGGAGCAATATAATTCTACAGGATGCAATAGAGACTCTTCTTTTGAAAATGAAAACCCAGATAGTAGCTATTCAGACATCAATGTTGTAAAGCGCACAACTGTAGTTTCAGACTCACCAAATGATGGACCAATTAAAGCAATCATTTTCTCCCAATGGACTAAGATGTTGGATTTAGTTGAGAATGCATTGAATGAGTACTGTATACAATACAGAAGGCTTGATGGTACAATGACTCTGGCATCAAGAGACAGGGCTGTCAAAGAATTCAACACTGATTCTGAGGTTTTGGTCCTAACCTTGATAATTGCTGAAATAGTTCATGGCTGGTTAACATGTTTTCCTTACCATAATCAGTCTTTTTTTTTTCTTAAATGGGCAAGTTAGAAACCTGAACCTCATTATGATACTCATGTCTAATTTTTTATGAATGCGGATATTTGGATGTGAGATTATTGCGATATCACTTATCTGAATGTATGTAACTGTACTACTTTTTTATGAGGAATTATCAGCACTGTATGATTTACCTTTTTACTGCCTCAATCTGGTAATTAATTTCAAAATCTTAATTGTTGCAGGTCACTGTTATGCTTATGTCACTAAAGGCAGGAAACCTTGGTCTAAACATGGTTGCTGCATGTCATGTTATCCTTTTGGATCTTTGGTGGAATCCAACGACCGAGGATCAAGCTGTTGATAGGGCACATAGAATTGGACAAACCCGGCCTGTTACTGTAACTCGACTTACTATTAAGGATACAGTGGAGGACAGGATATTAGCTCTACAGGTATGATGTTTACTTGCTAGTCCTGCCACCCAGATTTAATCTCTCTTTCTTTCTTTTTTCTCTCTGTCTGGTGGGTTCTTTAAAATCGTATCAGATACAAAAAAAATTGTATTTCAAACTACTACTAGTGTCAAAATGGGATTCCAGGACTAACAAATCATTCCGTTTGGTTGCTCTCTATGTGTTTCCTTCTTTCTCTCATGTCCTTGCAAATCTTTGGTATCAAATTTCTTAATGTCAAGTGTAGTGTTAAATCACTAATAGAAAAGGGATCACTGAAAAGTACTAGTGCATTGGATGTACGAGGTAGAAATATAATGGGGGGAAAAACGATGAAGAATAAAGTAAAATTAAGCATAGAAAGACTCAAATGAACTCGAAAGGACCTAAATTATTATTGTTAAATGTCATCCTAACATTAAGGGGGCAGCCGAGTGCTATTGAGTTCTTATTCCTAGAATGCCAACCAAGTGCAGCCAACTCTAGACCAGCTTTCAGAGATGATTAAAACAGAAACATACGCTTCAATGACATTTTATCTTTCTTTTTTTCTTTGTGGTCAGAATGACAAGTCGTCTTTTTTGCAGGATGAGAAGAGAAAAATGGTTGCATCTGCTTTTGGTGAAGATAATAGCGGGGGCTCCGCAGCTCGTCTGACAGTTGAGGATCTCAGATACCTTTTTATGGTCTAGAACAGAACCAGAGAATTCAGTTTTGTGTCTGTAGCTTTAGTATTTTTTGTGCTTGCTCAAAGCCTTGTCTAGAAGCAAATTTCATAGCCCAAGTATATGAATACTGAGCCAGGGCTCGTATGGGACTGTTGGGTGTAGACAGATTTGCATGATAACCTGCATCAGTTTTTGACTTTCTGTTACTTTGTTAGGCAAAACAAGGCATTTTGTTCCCATCAAGTGCTGGGATAGCAAGCGTAGTGGGGTTGTAAATATTCTAATTCATATTTATTGTAATAAGACGATTATGTAGTTCATGTTCTCTTCATCTTTGTCAATATATATAATAATGTTCTTCTTCTTTTTTTGCAATTATATGAAACTGAATTTTTTTTTGGCTGAAATTATATCAAATTGTTAGGTGCGACTTGTGAGTAATTTCTGAATAAAGCTCGCAAAGTCACAATCAATCAATCATATTGCTTTTACAGATTCCCTTACTTTTTACCAACAAATTCTGACCTGTGTGGGCCTATTACACAAAATGATTACCATAACCCCCAATAAATCAACATCATTACTATATTTTGCTGATAGATACTGTAGTAGTAAGTATTACTATGGTAGTAGTGGGGATACTAAGTAGTAATTTTCTTCAATTGTCCAAAAAAAAAAAGTAGTAATTTTCTTCGTAATCTCCGGAATTTGAAAAAGGGTAAGTACGAAAATTATTCCCTACACTGACCGTGCACTGCCACGTACATTTAATTTGCGATCTCAGTCGTTCAAATGCAGGCTAAGCTTTTAATATCATCTAAGCCGTCCGTTCCGTCAACGGATGTTTGAGAGTCAACGTCGACAATTAAGGAGGGGCTTTATTCTGGGCTGTGGTGGAAGAGCTTGATCTAACGAGGAGGTGGTGGAAGAGCTTGGAAAGCTTCAGAAATGGCAGATCAAGCCCAACCCGAAGGTGTATCTGGTTTTTGAAGCCATGATCTGCGTGCTGACGGAGATCTTCGACTGTACAGAAGGATTTGCAAGGGAATCGCTCGAGTTTGCCTTTATGTCTGCGCGAGAGAGAGAGAGAGAGAGCAGAAGGAAGCAATTGTGTAGGCTTGAGGAAAGATTTGCAGAGAAGAAGATTTGAAGTAAGTAGATCAGAATTGAAGAAGTAGATCATAAAGATCAAGAAGATTGGGAGTATATTCTGTGCTGTCAATTGAAGAGAGAAAAGAAAAACAGAAGTAGATCAGAATTGAAGAAGATTTGCAGAAAGAACAAGAAATTTGCAGAAGTAGATCAGAACTGATGAGAGAGAAATGGAAAGCAGCAGCGGGATTTGGGGGTTAACGGAGTCTATGTTTGTAACGGGCGCGTGACAAGCACGCGCTACGTGCATGTGCAAAAAGTAACCTTATTTTCGCAGATGTTGCAAAAGAGGAAAAAGTGAATGCCTTTGTAAAAGTCATTGCTTGAATGCACTCCGACTAGGGTAACACCAAAGAGGTCTTTGATTGATTGCTTCACATGTCCAAAACGGTGGTGGCTCCCTTGGCTCATGATTCAAACACCATACTACTGCAGCTTTGCCTTGAGAGTCATGATCGAATATATATGACTAAGAAATATTTTACAGTCATGTATCAAACATCATACCAAGAAATATCTTAACTCAAATCCCAACTCTCTCTCTCTCTCTCTTACTACTTGGGCCAACCTCAAGGACTTTGAGAGACTGAATATTTTCTAGTTTTCTTTTGTATTTATTTTTGTCGCCAAGAAATAGTTTCTAGTAAATTAAAATGGGGTAATACATAAAAGGGTTACTTTGGATCTTGATTGTCATGTTTAGGACGTTTATGTGTGGATGTAAATGACCTTTTCTTTTCTTTTCTTTTCTTTCTTGTGATATTATTCTTTTGACCGTCTTCATTTTTCTTTTGGGAATGTTTTGACTCTTTTTTTCTTTTGTGATAAAAGCTTTCGCTTTGCATTTTTCTTAATCTGATCGAGAAGATCATGAGCATGATATGATGTAGTAATAACCCCAATGTTTTTGCAACCATCATCATCTTGATCTAGCTAGTTTGTCCAAGTGAAAAGCTTGCACTTTACTTGATGATCGATTCGATACATATATTGATGATATTTCTGACAATGAAGCGTTTTATTTGCTCTCATGCAGTTGAGCACGTACCAGATACACATATATACGGTGAGCTAGCTAGTACATATATACCTAATTCATGCTCTAATTAAAATTGAAGTTTAGAAAAGAAAACCTAGGTAGCTAGCAATTTAGCAAACATTGGGTCCAAATCCCACAAAACCATTAGCTCCATCAAATGAAATTTGGATGCCCTCTTGCTGAATATTCCCTATTATGGAAAGCCCTGAAGAGGAAGGAGCAAATGCTAAACAAAAGGTACCCTTGTCATCCACCGGAATAAGAAAGTTCCTTGCCGGAAGGGTCAGGATGGGCCCGCCCGAGAAATAAAACGAAACGGTCGGTACCCGAACGGACACAAACCCGTTCAGGTCATAACACGTGTCGAAGATGGAGACTCCGGACACCCGAGGGAGATTTGCGGTTTGTTGAATGAAGGTGTCTCGGAATGCCTCATAAGCCAACGTGGGGAATCTCGTGACGGCGGTTCCGGTGTCCATAACAACACCTCCGTAACCCAACTCCGTCTGTCGGAACACGTCTTCGGATATTGGTACCCGCATCCCTCCGACTCCGAGACCCGCAAGGCCAACGTAGTAAAAACTCGGGGCGCGTTGGTTCCGGATTAAAGGGACCCACGCAGCACCTACGGGCATCGCCCCACGGCCGAACTCCAAAGACCCGGTGGTTGCGTCACCCCTGCTGACCAGACAGTAAGAAAATGCAGCGCCGGTCTGGCCGGCGAGCTGGCCCACAAATGACATGGGCCCACCTCCGAGGCCCAGAAGGCCAGCGGCTCCAACAAACATGCCCCGATTCATGTGGCCGCAGCCGATGGCGACGTTCCGGATGAGAGCGCGGCCGAAGGAAAGAGTTTCGAGGGCGAGGGTGCCCTGCGTGTAGGAGCCGTCGCCGTAGGAAGCCTCGTAGCGGCAGCGACCTTCATGGCAGCCGGGGTTCTGGAGGCGGTCACAGACGGTGGAGGTGCAAGACACGCCGGAATAAGAAGCGGAATGTGCGGGGTCGAAGATGGGGTCGGACTGGTGATAACATTGGGTGCAAGGTTGACATTGGACCCACACAATATCGCTGCCCGAGTCAATGACCACGTATTGGCTTCTGGGAGGGCTACCCACGCCGATCCTGACAAAGTATTCTCCACTGCCTTGCTCCATACCCGAAACCACCTCCGACCCGAAATCCATCGCAGACATCACTTTGAACTCAATACTGCGCATCAGGCCATCAACCCTTTTCACGTCTCGCTTCATGCGTGCATGAAAACGGTGTCCGTGGGAACTCTTATTGTATGATACAGCAGGTGGGAATATCTTATCTCTATGAACCACCTTCACCTTCCATCTTCCTCCGCCATCGCCATCATCCAATTCGGTGCTTGTGTAGTCGTTATTACTGGCAGCGGCAGCGGCAGCCAGAGGGACGTTCAACTGTTGGAAATCGGGGTAAGTGGTGATGCTGGTGGCGGTGGCAGCTGTACTGAAACTAGTTATGACTAGAGTCACACACACTACTAGTACTAGTACACCTTCCATATATGGCTAGCTAGTAAAAACTTTGATCGATCGATCAAGTTTACAGATGGAGGGTATATATATATATATATAGGGTTTGGGAATTAAGTGTGGGGTGGGATTTAGAATTTGGCTTGGGGAATATATAAAGGTATAGATATGAAGGCCGGGGAAAAGGTGAAAGGGCCTGAGGGGTTTTGGAATAATAATTGATCACTGGCCTGGCCTATCTACCTCATATATATATATATGGTTAATTGGTCTCTGTTTTTGGATTGATCAACGGAGAAAGAATTTGAGACAGAAATTAATGAATTAATTAGCTTGTTTGGCAGTGTTCTTTTTTTTTTTCCTTCCCTTTTTCTAGTCTAATATTGCGCACTGAAAGTGGTTCCAATTAATATTAATTATAAGATTATGTTTTAGACAATTAAGTGCCAATTAGTACTGATATTTTCAAGTGCATTTCTAATGAACATGCACTTGCATATGTGTGTAAATTTCGAAATGAAGCTTGTAGTTGAAATGTTATCGAGCAATAAACAGTTGTCAAATGAACCTTATTAAGGTTTAGGGTTTAACTAATTATCGAGCTCTAATATAAAGGTTGGTCTAGACTTTACTACTCTTGAAAACTATATATTGTTTCTCTCGTATAATTGAATAATCTGATTGTTTGGAATGAGTGAACCTAATAATATGAACGAGCTAGCTAGGATCGAGCCTCGCGATCGTATATATGGTTGCTAAAAGGGTCATTTTGAATAGGAGAACTGCCTATGGGTTGTTTAAATATAAAGGCTAAAGTGTTTCTTTTCGGTTTGGCTAGCTCATGAATTTATTTATTACATTTTCTTTTCTTTCAATGCATCGATCAGATTACATTTATAAGAGCCGTACGTACTCCAACCTAAAGTCCTAAAGCACATATATAATATAATTAGTTCATGATCGATCGTTGTGGGTACGTAAAGTATCAATACTTGCTTGATATTCCTTGGTAATTATATAAAGAGTCACACTCAAGACTCAAACTCTTATGATCGAGTACGTACGTATATATATATGTATGTATATAGTCGACTTAAAAGTAATTTTCTTTTGTTGATTCTTTCTGATTTTCTTTTTCTACTGGTTTGTTTCAATACAAACACAAAGATTACGTGCACTAATAAACATAGTTATATATAGTAGCTAGAGAAACCCTCATAGCCTTTTATCAAAGTTTCAGCTAGCCTTTCCCTTTCTTTATTCAAATGAGGGTATGTTTGCATACGTTTGTATGTTTTTGTCACAAAGTTTACTCTTCATTGATGGCTAACCTAGCGAGCCATTCTACATGCTTTGTTTTATAAGCAGTGCTTCGATCAGTTCTTACATGACTTATTAATTAGACCCGCAGCAACCTCCTCCGAATCCGGCCAATACATAGCTATTATATATATATATATATATATATATATATATATATATATATATAAAATTAATGAAATGTCAAGCTATTTATTTAGGGCGGAGGAGGGTGGTGCCGACAAAGTGGCCGTCGGAGGCTGGTGAGCATATATATATGTTGCACGCGTATGAGTGGGCGTGGGGGGTACGTTGTTCTTTTTTTCAGTAAGTCCCAATAAAATCACTTAGCTACCTAGCTCCATCAGAAAAGCTCAGCTTCTTTTTTTGTTCAACGTACATGGATTAGTTCCAGCTAGCAAACATTATTAATTTGAAGTTGATTTAATACGATCAAATTAAAAATTGCCACCACCTTTCTCCCTCAATGAGTGCATTGTTAGTTTAAAAGCAACGATTGCATTTACAATAATCCTATATATGTTTTTTAATCTATAATGGCGGCTGAGCTCACTCTTTTCTTTTGGGTTTTGGCACAATATGTACTAGCTTTTGAATTTACATTATCTTCCGAGATTTGAAGCTAGCTTATTAGGTGATATAATTTCAGGCAAGCTATACGTACATATATATATATATATATATAATTATATATACAAGATCAAAATCCCATATATGCACTGAAATTCTGAAGAACAAAATAATGACTGGTGTACGTACAAATATATATTGATCGATGATATATCTTGATTCGCGTACTAGCTAGCTTAGCTTGCATGTGTACAATCTATAACCGAAGGGATTCTGTTGGACAAATATAGACATATACATAGGTTAACTTATATATTTGAATAAAATTAATAATTAAATTAAATACAGATGGAGCTAGAGAAAAGGATCGATCGATTCTAGCTAGATAGCATGTCCGATGTCTGTCTCCACTAATTAATATCGATGATGTTCAATATCCCACTTCCAACATGCATATATGTTTCTTAAATAATTAAATTAATATATGCATGCACAAAATTAATGTATCCACATTCCACAAGCTATGGGTTGATTGATTGTGTTTAAACAATTATAAAATAAAAAGAGATTAAGATACGCATGGATTTTCATGAACTAATTATGCTGTTAATAGGACAAGCCCAACCAAAATGATATAGGATAGAGAATTAGGATATCCTAGTAGTGGATGGATTTATCACAGAGAATAGAAAATTAAAGATGATTGAGCACGATCTACATATATTTCAATAATTGTACCATTATGGCACCTGAAAGTTGTCCTCATTTTTAATATATAGATCTGTCCATGTCCATCTTTCTCTGACTCTCTGAGTCTCTTCCTCTCCCACTCGATCACTTAACAATGTTATATATGAAAATTAATCAATCATGAAGCTGTTTTTTTTTTGTCTCATGAGAGATTATTTTTGTGATAAACAAATGCATGCCAACATATATAGAGCAAAATTGATCATGTACGTTTTAGTATCTCGATGAATGATCCAACTAATGTTTGATCATGTAAGATGGAAGAAACGTCAATTCATTCATTCATAAGAGAACAATATTACACACGCGGTACCTAGCTACTAGCTACTACTAATTAAACGCTAAAACATTAATAACTGCAAATATCATTTGGTAACGAGGGAAACAGAGGCGCCCCTTCCAAACGATGAAAAAATTCCGGGAAAATTCGAAGCTTATCGGGCCGGCCATCAAAGGAAATGTGAATAACCCCGGCCGTCCTCCTCTCCCCAAGTAGAATTTCCAGATACAGGAGAAGCTAGCTTGTATGCACATTTGAAGAATAGTGCAGAACGAACTTTTGCAAGTAAGAACTTACTGAACGTGATTGACATATAGAATCGCATGTGCATTAATTCATGATAAACTAGCTAGGTGTTGAATCAAACTCAACAATTGAGAGCGCATTGTGTATTCTAAAGAATTATCAAGATGCTTCATAATATTGGGAAACCGGTCGTCCCCCAAGAAGCAATTCTGCTGGTGCTCCTCATCGGCCGGCTGGTAGTGCCATTGACAGATTACTCTGGCAACAGACATCACATATAAACCACAGTCGTACAGATTTGTCTGCTGAGGCATAACAGTCTCTTCTCTAAACCAAGGATCATCCTTATCATCATCATCATCATCATCATCAACATTATTATTATTATTGATCAAGTCTTTTTGCATGCCATGACACACCTTCTTCCAAGCCTCATCCCCTCTTGCCATTATAATATTCTTCGTAGGAGGATAGTCTCTTAATAAGTACTTCTTAGAGAAGAATATATTCTTCTTCTTCTTCTTCTTCTTCTTCTTGGCATAATTTCTAAATTGATGAAACTTGTTAGAGAAGTAGGTGCTCCTCATCATAACAAAAGCCCCCAATTTAAGATAATTTCTAATTTGACGCAAGTGCTTCGAGTGGTACTTGTGTCCTTGGTAGGGTTGCAGAGACGACGTTGGTGGTGTTGGTGTTGGTGCTGGTGCAACTGCCACATATTTCTTAACTGCTCCGTAAAACTTCCTGGCAACAAAATTATTCAAACCCCCCAAGCTGTCATAATGAACAAATGCATTTGATTTTCTGTAATACACCAGCAAGCTCCAATGGTTTCCACCGTCGTTTTGACTCGTATCTTGATTGTCATTTACCGTGAATATCACAACTTGCTTTTTACCCAGTTGGTTGGACTCCTCGAAGTCTCTAAATGTAGCCTCGGAATCCTCAGAATTTGCTAGCCAAAATGACATTGTAGGTGAAACCAGAAGGATGTCATCGTCACAAAGGTAATTGGAAACATAACTGAAATAGAATTCAATGATGCAATCGTTCAAGTAATGTGGGCCTCTAAGCAGATCCAAGTCGCTCCTTCTCAGCACAACACTATTGTAGGTCAAGACCTTCCGATCCATCCAGCTAGAGGGATTGATCCAGCCAGCAAGAAGCAGGTAGCTTAACTTAATTGATATCTAGACCTGTTGTTTATGTATATATCCGAGTGATCGCTATTGTTCTTTCAATTCTATATACTGGCAAGTTAAAGGTACCTATTTTCTGTTAATACGCTAGCACGTTTCCGTTTCCTTGCAGGATTAAGATTTGGTTTCCTTGCAGGATTAGGATTTGGTTCCCTGCAGGACCAGGATTTCCTTCTTTTAATTTTATTCTTGTCTGCCTTCTTCCCCTAGTCTTTACATTCTGTAATACTGGGCTTCGTTTCCTAATTTTCTTCCTCCTTGAACCCCCACCCAATTTTAAGAGAAATTGCGTATTATGCAAGTTTAAAACTTGAGCTCAAAAGGTAACAGTAATATATTGGGTTGTTCCTTAATGCCTTGAAGATACCCTACGAGAAGATATTAAGGAACCTCAATGCAGAAGTGTATCTTAAATCATAGAAGGGGAAGAAGAAGAAGAATTGATATAGCCATGTTACTTAAATCAACTTCAAAAATCTTAATATGAATGGAGTAGAACAAAGTGTATCATATATTTGTTACAGGTGATTTCACTCGCAAAATTTTTGTTAGTTGTCAGGTCAGTACACAATTCCTAAACTATAAACCGCACAGGACTTGGCCATGACACAAGTACATGATCCCTTTGCCACAGCTTATAGCTGTCTGAATTGTAACACAACCTCAACAATATACCAACTCAACTCGGCATTAATATTCTTAAAGCATAAACAGGGTTAACATCAAATATTTCCTAAAAGCTAATTCACCTATGTCTCCAATAAGTAGCCATTTCTTCATTAGGCTTTGCAAGGAAAAGTTATTGCAAGGTCACCCAGAAATATCTGTAAAGAATCAAGGTCTGTGGAGAGTTGGGGGATTCAAGAAAGACACAGGTAAATCGATGTAATGACTTGCCCATGCTTCCCTTCATATAACCACACACAAAGCAATTAGTAGAATCACCTCATTACAGACTCTTTGACAAACGATCTTCCACCCGAGCTGCAAGAGCAAAGATTAATTATGAGAAATTCAAGCAATATGCAATTTGACAAATGATACAGAGACCTTCATGACTATAATTCAAGACTCACGCATATTCGAGATGGATATTCATGAATCGACGATTTTCTTTGCTTTGTGATAATGTAACTGAACCTTCAATCAGTTGATCTTGCTCCACCTCTATTGGGTCATAAAAGTATAGCACAGTCTGTAACAACGATACATTAGACAGACCTAAAAACGCAGACAGTATCATATAATATATGGGAGGAAGGGAAAACTACAAAAGAACGTATTGAGTTGTGATGTGACTGAATGATTCTCTGGATCCTGGGAAAAACTAAATACAACTTCTTTTATAAATGTTTAAGCATTGTAGACCTAAACCAAACAGGCTAGGCTGCATGTGGGGTCGAACTTTAGTGAGTACTCGGCCCAAAGAAAAAGAAAAAAAAAACTAAATGATACGTACCTGTTGCCAATGCGTTGGAGGGTCCTCAGGTGCAGTCGACAGCACCAACGCTTCACTGGGATTTGCTCGTTTTCTCCTCTGCTGACCCTCCACTGGATGATTGTTAGTAAGTGAGGATGGTGCATGATTATTTGTGAGAGCTATTGCAGGTCCATTGAATTCAACATCAAACCAAAATGCAAACCCATGTAGTGGAGCTGTAAATTAAAGGAATAGTTAGAACCACAATTTCATCCACTAAAAAATGGGATAAAGACTATAATAACCTAAAGCTCCTCTGCAAAAAAAAGGGTTCTTAATCCATAAACCCACCCCAAAAAATAAAAACAAAAACTATGAAGGATGAATCCGGGGGGAGAGAGAGACCTCGCATCATTGATTTGAACTTAAAGCTTGTTGTAACAGATTCTAGCTCATGAAGTGAAATTTTATGGCAGTCCACATGCTTAACCTACAACCATCACTCCATCAGTAACAGCAGGAGGCTTTAAATCACATATAAAAACTTAATCGTCATGTAAAGAGATTTAATTATTAAGCAAAAGGATTGACATCCACCAAAAGAATCGACATTGCTGCGATGGAGTTTTGGGTCAAAGCATCAGTTAATGTACCACACAAGTTTGGGAACTGTTAAATTATCTTTTGATTCATTAGCAATTTTAAGTTGCAAGCTCATGCACTACCAATAATTTAGGGTTTAGGGAATATAGTCAAAGCAAAAACAAAAGAAAAGACGCATATAGGAAAGTAGAAAGGAAAAACGTCGACATTAGTAACAGAGATTATCATTTACAAGATATTCATTAGGATGGAGAACTATGAAAACAAATGATTCTGTGGAATGTCTCAATTTAGAACACTCACCACATGTGGCCATGTTAAAACATTCTCACCCACGATTGTCTCAACACATGGCTCTTCAAACGCACACTGTTTTGCCAATGGAAACATAGCAGACACTGCAACAAAAAGAATAAACTAAATATGCAAAGACATCAAGGACCACATATATGTAAACTGACTAGAGAAGTAGCAGTAACAGGTAGCAAGAAATTTCATTCAGCACTCAAACGCCAATATAGGCAAAAATGTAAGCATCTCTTCAAATGTCAAAGGCCTAAGTTAGTCCGCCACTCATCTTTTCTGACCCAACCTATGACTGTCCTCCCCCCACCCCCTTGATAGATACTCAAAAAGTACATATGAGAGAAGGATACAGGGGCTAAACAATTAATATTTAAATCTGATGCCACCAGCTATTAACCATATATAACAGTAACAAACATAATTTGCCTGATGATCCAAAGCACGATACTCAAATTGTGCCAAGGAGGTTAAGACCCATATATTTTCCTATTGTAGACAAGTCAAACTTCCAAAACGTATCAGAAGTTCTTAGATTATACAAGTAGAATGGTGTCTAAATCAATGCAATTAGCCTGCTAATTAGCCACATACACACTGTATTCTGGTGCAGGGGTGTGCAAGTTGTGCTTCCTATGAACTTTGACAATGTTCCACAGCTTTTTGTTTTGTTTTTGTGTTTTAAATTAATTATGAGTTTATGACCTTTGCTAGGCGGGGGATTGGTTTGACTACCAACTGTGTTATGTCCCAGCCATAGTTCAATATATGCTGGTAAAATCTGAATAGGGTTTAAAATATTGATTCAGCAACCTCATTCAGTATCTAGGGGAAAAGAAGAATATTGAATGTATTGAATGGAAAATTATATTACCGCTTCACGAACAAGGACACAAGAAGGAAAGTATAAACTTTTCACGCATGGAAAAAATAATCGTCTTTACAGACACAATAAACATCTGAATCCAGGCATTCAGTATGTAACACAGAAATCCAAATTTTTTTCACAACAATTGAGGATATCATGTTAATATGTAAGATGTGTACTCACTATCAATTCCATAAACATTGCGCCAGAAATCAATGCTTTCACTGTATCGATCAGCATGTGTGATAGGTGCCATGTACAACTGCAAGCATTCAACAACAAAATCAGCATGACAGAACCAAATTCATTTTAAGCGTCTATGTTGTACAAAAATGTGCTTGACGAAGCTACATCCAAACTACTCAAGTTGATAACACACAAGTTAACCACATATGAGGTTGGCATGATTGTCAATTCAATGACATTAAAGCGCCACCATGTAACAGATCTTATAACAAAAGATGCAAAGGTGACAACTTAACAATTGAAAAACAAAAAAGATAAAGAAAACTACCGTTGCATTTGAAGGAAGTATAAGACCTCCAGGTTTCAGCCAGCGATCTCTGGCCGTAATGACACTTCCTAGCATACTCTGTTGAAAAGTAAGCATGTCAAGAAAAGAATAAGGTTTCAAACCATATATGCCCATGTATGTATTTCAGAGGTACAAATTGTAAATGAACCATAATTATACAATCCAATACACAAATTTTAAGTTCTTCTCATTAATATGCAAAATTTTTAAACAGCTACCTCATAAAGAAGCATGTAGCCCATCCACTCTGAAATTATAACATCAACCTCCTCATCAATATCAACATCCTGCAGAAGTAAGTATGTTAGCAGGTTATTTTTCTGAGAATACAATAGAGGTTATTTTTCTTTCGTCTTTTGTTTTGTTCACAGCTTCCAGTAGAAGTTGGGGTAGTAAACTAGTAATGCAGAGTTTCAATAGGAATCTCTCCTCCTATACATTTTACACGCAATGTATCCATTTCACAATACTGAACTACTCAATTCCATCCTAGATAAGTAGAAACTTGCTCTACCCAAATTTAGCCCCAATCCCGCCCACCCCTTCCTATACACACAGAAAAATAATCTACACAAACTCACAGGCCAGGAAAAAATAACTAACTGCTTTCATCCCATAAGAAATAGAAATGTTCGAACTCATGAGATCTGTTACTTCTGATAAATCAAACAGATATCGAGCCTGCTCGATTCATGAGCATAATTCTAATAAAACTCTTTAAAAAGAAAATCAACGAATTGGCCGGGTCATACAAACCTACCTCAACTCGCCCATGTAGTACGATGATCGTATCAGAGAGATTGTTTGCTTTTACAACTTCATTTGCCTGCTTACAAAAAAAACAAGGTAAATCCAAATTCCAAACCCAAACCTCAAATCCCATTTCTTACATAATTCATTTTCATTAGAAGATACGTTGGTTTTTCAAAGACTTGATACATATAAATTCATGTTAAAATGCATAAACTGATAAATGAAGTTTTCCACATCAACTACTTGATAAATTTTACATTCAAACAAATATACTGAAATTCAGTATGTATGTGTATACATATGCATTCACAATAAAATACATGCAGAAAATAATGAGCATTACTACAAAAAAAAAACCTGCACTGCAATGTCACTTGCATCAACAGCATACACCTGGTAGGTTGTAAGACAAACGTTAGAGAAATCATATGCACAGAGAAATATAATTCCAAGATGACACAACATGGAAATGACTAATCCTAACTTACAAACATTAACACCAGTACAAAGAAAAGAAGAGAAAGAAAACCCAGTTTATTCATCAAAATCAGAGTAAAGAAAGAGCAAACTATGGTGGCGACAATTATTAAAAGTAAAAGGATTAAGATGTTATCTACATATGGATTCACAGCTCCCCCATGCATCAAATTATTTTTGAATCATTAGATAAAAGTAGTAATTTGATACTAGAAATAACTAAAAACATGAAGTTAAATGAAACTATAAGCAGTACATGTGCGATGCACGTGGAATAGGAGGTCATTGTGGTAAGGGAGAAACTATAAGGTGTGGGCAAAAGAAAATGGTGAAATAGAAATTGAAGTTTGATTACTTTATTAAGGTAGTTTATTAAGTTTCGATAAAAAGTTGTTATGTAAATAGGGCATACTTGACAAAGGCTTTCTCTTGGTATAGTATAGATAATAGATAGATAACATTTTTCCAAACAAGACAGTTTTCACGATGTCGAAAAGATACATAAACTTGTTGAATATCTTGTACGCAAAATTATCAAATAGTATCTCAGAAACAGCTTACACGTTTTGCACCAGCCTGAGCACAAAAAATAGAAAGAATTCCTGTACCACAGCCAACGTCCACTACCACCTGCAAGTGTTATTAAATCAAAAATGATGCTTCAACTGGGCATGTCCATGTAACTTAAATAAATACTGTGATTGGAGGGAAGTCTTGTTTTTTTTTTTTTTTGTCTTTTGATAGGAGGATGGAATTCTTGTTTGATATTTCAATTTTCAAAGCAGGTACTAAAGGAATGACAAACAGTTTTCAAATGAAATGCATAGATTTCTTAACTACAATCGAGAATACATACTTTGCCAGCTATAGAACTCTGGTGCTGCATGATTGCTGCCCTATAAGTTTCAGTGCGTACACGATCCTGTATGATGGACAATTTGCCAATTAGCACACAATCTATCTATCTTAGAGCCAAATACAATTTCCGTCAACAAGTCGAATGTAACTAACAACCCAAAAGAAAGACAAAAACTTTTGTGCGGAAAAATCAGCAGAAATCAAATTGAAAATGTACCCACCTTGATCATTTCTTCGTGGATACCAACGTGGGCGTAGGAGTGGAAATAGGCCATGTCGAAGTCCGTACAAGGCTGAAGTTGTTCTGGCTGCTGCTGCTGCTGCTTATTAGGCTCAGAAACCCTAATCCCACCACCAATGTCACCACCACTTCCATGGCTGTCTCTCATGTCACGTGACCTGGCACGTGGTCCCCGGCGAATTCTGTTCATTCCGTGGTGTTGCTGTGGGTAGTAGCCGTTACTGTATCCCGGGTTGGAGTTCATTGTTTTTGGTGCCGCCAACTCTCTCGCTCGTAGACCCAATTATATGATACACTGCTGGAGAGAAGGAAGCGCCGTTTAATATCAACTATTTTCTACTGCCAAAATAAAAAACTATAAACCTTTTTTGGTATTTGGTAAAAACAAAATATATATTTTTTCCAAAAAAGACACACAGATTTCTTTCTGATTTTACTTTGTCCGCTTTAATAAGAATTGATATTTGAGAATGTGCAATATGTTAGGTCTGTTTGTGATTATTTTTTAGAGATTCAAAAGCACTTTAAAATTAATAAAAAAAATTACAAAAATAAAATAAAATAAGCATTTGATGAGTTTTAAAAATACTTGAAAATAGTTTTGCTAATTATATAATGTTGATTTTCTTTTCTAAGGTAATAGATTTTCCTCCATCACTTATATAATTATATTACTGATGAGCTTCATTTTGTGCAATTCAAATCTTTTTTTTTTGTATTGTTGTTAAAAAAAATAATTTCTATTCACTCACCTCTATATACTAGATACACACAACTTTTCATACAATTTAAATAAAACTTTGTGGGTACGTAAAATTATCAAAATAAACATTTATATATTAAAACTAAAAAAAACATAGTTGAAATAAACAATCCCGCGTTAGAGTTTTCTTATTCTCTACGAGAACGACGTGGGTAAAAATTGAAAACCCTAATCATAAATAGTTGGTCACACTCGTGGATGAACTACTGAAGTTCCTGACAATATAAAAAAATAACGTAATGGTGATGTATGCTGAAAATTCCAAAGTTCCAAATTCTATGCTGAAAATTTCTCTATGGTGATGTTTTGTCTTCTTTCATTCCAATTTTGTGAGCACATAACTTGAAATTGTTTAATAAGAGGCTTCTTGAAGAGAAATTTTCTCAATGAAAACCCAAAGGAGAAGAGATCTAGTCAATAAATATCTCAACTAGTTGAAACTCTTCGAAAAATATCTCAACTAGGTAAAACCTTTCAAGGAAGATCAATTTCAACTAGGTGAAATTCTTTGAGGAATATATGAACTAGGTCAAACCCTTCAAGGAAGATCTCAACTAGGTAAAAACTTTTGAGGAAGATGCATAATTGCATAATGTTTAGTTTAGTAAATAGGTTGTTTGCATCTCAACTAGCATAATGTTGAGTCTTCTCGGGCATACTCGGGCATATGTGATTGTGTTATTCTCAATGTTGTTTGCATTTGTTTTTAACAGACGTTGTTTGTGTATTTGGAAAAAGGATGTGAGATGTGTATTTAGTAAATATGTTCTATTTACAACAATTGATGATGAGAGTTGTAAGGGGGTGCAACTCATAGCTCTCAGATAGCAGCAAAGAAACAACAACAACCGAGTCACTTTCAACCTCAAGCTTCTTAATATGGAGGTCCATAGCCATTTTAAGGCCAATAACAATTTCTCATATTAACTTCAATACGATGAGTGAACCCATGAATTCATTCCCCAACACTATTCTTTATAACACCACCAGCTCTAATGATGCCATTATGAAACTTAGAGCCATCGACATTGAGCTTGAAATGAGTCAAGGGAAGTTTATGCCAATGCACAAAAATTCCAACCAAGGGAGGTTTATGCTCTTCTTTTTAGGCTTTTCAACCAATTTTTTTTCTTTAGAAAAAAAAATTACTTTATCGATACATCAAGTAGATTAGTTCGATATAGAAATAGAATAGTTTGATACAAAAGTAGACTAGTAAAAGTTTGTCTACGTATGTATTGAACTAATATACTATTATAGCAAGTTAACATACTTGATGTATCGCTACATTAATATAGCGTAAAAGCTTTTTAAAATTTATAATTTTGTTCGACGTTGCTCACATATTTGTTTCCTTGGTAAGTATTATCCACGTCCGTTGTTACAATCAAAGGAGCCACGTGCACGATGAAGATTTCATAACCAAAACCCACCAAGAATGAAGGAACCTTTGATACATCGTTAAACCCCAAAAGCCCCAACTCTCCTCCCACCTCGTTCGTCTCGAAAGCAAAGCAAAGAAGAGAAAAGCAATGGTGCCTCCAGTTCCAGTTGCTACGAAGCAGCAGAGCGAGGCAAAGGAGAAAGTTGACTACACTAACCTGCCTTGCCCCCTACCCTATGAAGAAATCCACCGCGAAGCTATGAGTTGAGTGAATGCCACATGGGTTCTTATTTCATATACTAGCTCTAGCTTGTTTAATTCAATTGTCCAACTCCTATACTTTTCTTGCCCAATGATGGAATAACTATGTTAATTGGTAGTTGATTGTCCAAAGTTTATTTTCTGATTCCTCTACTGCGTCGCTGCTACCTGGTTGTGTTTGTGTGATTATTTCCTCTATAGTTCCATCATGATATATGATTCTAATGGTTTAATTATTTATATTTGATGATATTCACATTTAGTTGCTGGAATATATTTGATGAAATTTAATCAAAAATAGATTGTGGCAAGAGTTGGAAAGTTTTAGGAAGATTTTGAGTTTCATAAGGGATTAAATGGAACTTTCTATTATTTGAGGGAATTGGGCATTCAACAAGAAATGCTCATTCCTTTAATTCATACTTCATTGTAGTGAACCAACCACTACCTTTGTTTATTTCTTACACTTTTTGCTCTAGTTTCTCAGATTTCATCGTATCTGTCTCTGAAAATATAGTATGCATCTCATGATTAAGATTATTCCGTATTTTGCTGACTTCTGTATCTGTTTGGCAGTGTCTTTAAAGCCAGACCTTTTTGAGGGGATGCGCTTTGATTTCACCAAAGGACTAAATCAGAAGTTCTTCCTTACCCACAGGTTTTTGTCTTCTTCTTGTGCTCTTATGCATTCCTCAGAAATTCTCACTCTTCTTTTTGTTTATTTGTCTTGACTCTTTTGACCTCCCATCAGTGTATTCATGGGACCTACAACTATTCCTTCTCAATCTCCTGAAACCATAAAAATCCCTACTGCTAACTATGAGTTTGGTGCAACCTTTATCGACCACCCAAAGGTAGGTAGCCGCCACCATGATTACTTATTCAAAACCTCTAGTGAAAGTGGTGGAAGCATTATTTTTGTTTTTACTGTTTGAGGGTTAATTTTTCAGTGCCTGCTTGCTGGGAGGGTAATGACTGATGGAAGACTCAGTGCGAGAGTGAAGTACGACTTGAGTGACAATTTCACTATGAAGGCTAATGCTCAGGTAAAATTTTGTTGGTTTCATTTTCGGAGTACTCTTCCAAATTTTTTTTTGTTGGTGTGTATAGAAATGTGTAACTGAGTTGTTTTTTCTTATCTTTCCAGCTTACAAATGAGCCACATATGTCTCATGGCATTGTCAATTTTGATTACAAGGTCAGAGCACTCATCATATATGTACATGTATATATATATATATTATGGCATTGTAGTTTTTTTGTGTTCATGATTAAACTAAAGAATTGCAATTGAATACGTCTATTTTAAATTAATTAAATTTGTGCAAGTACCATGCGGAAAAAGTTTACACAGTGGTGCTAGAAGCATAAATTCAATCTCCCATGCATCTCCAATATGAATGTTTTTCAAGGAAGATATCTATTAACTCCACATCTGTTGTTCTTAGAGTTGGAATTTTGTTAGCTAAAAGCTGCTGTCTTAATCACTATATCTGGTTCTTTCTTTTCAACATGTTTTAGTTGTTCAAGAATGACTCAGTGTCATAGGGTCAGCTTTGAGTTTAGGTGTAGGAGTACAGGCTGATTCTCATTTGTGATATGATGTTCCTATTTAGACATTTTCTTTCTTTGTACAGGGTTCAGACCACAGAGCACAGTTTCAAGTGGGTAATGGGGCCCTATTTGGGGCGAATTACGTCCAGGTAAATCATGTATTTTTTTTTGGGTCTCCTCCAGACAATGTAGAAACTGGCACCGAACAATGGGATTTTGTGTACATGTTCCTATTGCAATAGGGGTATTAATATTTCTTAAAATAATCTTAGAGTTCTATATTTAAGTTACTTATCAAAGCAAAAAGAGCTAATATATGCTAAAAATAAACTAATAGCCGATAAGTTACCCGTCTCTTTTGTTCATGAGTAGACCTAGGAATGGACCATGAGGATAGTCTTGGACTACAGACCACGAAAATTCCTCAATTTTGGGTACCAGTCGACCTATGCTATATTCCTATTCCTGAAGGATAGTGACAATGATGATAAGGATGTTGCTGCGCTTGTTTTGAACGACAATAATAATTTATTTTCTCAAAAAAGGAAAGCAGTTTGTTGCATCATATTTTTAAAAGTAAGATTGCAGTTTACTTTTGAGAGTCTGATTAACAATTTCTCATTGTTTTGAGGTGTAGGAACACAGATGCTTGCTATAGGCTCACTATTTCTTGATCACATTTCTTTTTTATTAATGTTTTTACTCTATTTTTCTTGGCTCTGTTATTTTTATTGATTTTGTCAATATAGGTATTCTAATTGATTATAGCACAGAAATGCAGAATATATCACATGATTGGAATGTTTTTTTTTTTTTTAAAAACTAAGCCATTGGAAATGCTTTATTCAAATGTTTAATTACAGACAAGATTTTGTGATTTAAGCTGCCTATACTCTTGCAGTCTGTGACTCCACATATCTCTTTGGGTGGCGAAGTATTTTGGGCTGGTCAGCATCGAAAATCGGGTGTCAGTTATGGGGCACGGTTCAACACTGACAAGATGGTATTCCAACTTGGCTTTTTATCTCACTGTAAAATATTTTCCATTCCACCTTTTTAATTCCAATTACAAATGATATTTCTTTATCCCATTGGAATTTGGAAACATAGAACATCTTCCTTTTTCTTCTTTCTTTTTGGTTTTAATTGTGGTAGGTAGAAATCTAAGCAAACTCATATTGATTGCTTTATTCTTTGTGTTGTTTATTTATTTTAAAATCTTTGCATAGAACCCCCCTCTCAATTTCTTTCCATGTTTTTTAAGGGGTTTAAAATTAGGACATGTACCCCAGATCCCACCTTGTCCTCTGTTTTTTTTTGTGTCAATAAAATTCTATTTCTTGTATGAAAAAAAATTGATTTACATTCATGCAGTGTTCAACTCAATGTTATAACTGTAGGTTGCCACAGGGCAGGTTGCCAGCACGGGAATGCTTGCATTGAACTATGTTCAGAAAGTGTCTGAGAAGGTAGGGAAATTTATATTATTATTATTTTGTTTGACAAAGTATTATTTCATATGTTGTTAATAGGTTAGTTATTCTTCCGTCTTATTTATGTAGGTTACACTAGCATCGGACTTCATGTACAACTACATGTCAAGAGATGTCACAGCAAATGTTGGCTATGATTACGTTTTCAGACAGGTAGGTTCTGCTACTGCAAACACACTATTATTTTGTCAAAAATGTACTTACATATGAAGGAATGTGTACATTAGTTTTTCAGTTATTGTTTAATGTACTTACACATTAACCCACACATTCGTAGTGGGTGAAAAATACTCATCTGAATTAACTTGCCCTTCCCAAGGGGTAAAAAGTGGCACTAATTGGTTGTATTGCCTTAATTTTTAACAATTTCCCTATAACTATCACATTAACCTTGATTTGCTCAATCAGCAATCAAGAAATCATGTTCATATTTAAACAATTTATTCTGCTTGTTTCAGAGTCGTATTAGAGGAAAGATTGATTCCAATGGTTGCACGGCTGCTTTTCTGGAAGAAAGATTAACTGTGGGTCTTAATTTTATCCTTTCTGCAGAGGTGAGAAATCTACTTGTTGATACTTAACTATTTTAATAGAATAGAAGAATCATTGAGAAGGAAATATTATTGAACTAAGAATCTTGATTAAGCATGTGCTTGTGTGTAAACATACAAACTGAGATTCCTTGTTTTCTCATCAATCATACAGATTAAGATTGATTTAGAGAAGTTTGTTTATGTGCAATGAAACACAAAATCAATCTTGAGTTTGTCTACAGCCTCCTGCAGCTTTGAATTGTGTGAGTTAGGCTGTATGAGGTTTCCCAGTCAACCGGTGCCATATGTTATGATTTAAATACTTGTGGTGGTCGCTTCCATACTGTTGCTACACTGAGATATTGAACATGTGAAGCGTAGGAGATTTGCTACTCATATGTGTTGACGTTACAATAGATCCATCCTTCATCTTCCATGTGGTATAAACCGTATAATAAATGTGCATAATCTTATTCCCATAAATCATATAGGTTTGGAACTTTAATTCTTGCCATACTGGGTTATGCATCCTGCTACTGGTGCATATGGATTCTGGACAATAATCTATGAAATTATGGCTCATTAGATAGTTTGCTGCGCATGTTGATGCGATGGAGATGCATATTTTCTTGCTCTAAGTCATATTTCCTAACGTTAACAAAATTTCTACTTTGCAGATAGATCACAAGCAGAAAGACTACAAATTTGGGTTTGGGATGACAGTTGGAGAATAGATATATAGGCTGTGAATCTGTACTCCCAAATCTTATGTGAGGTGAGGTAGTCTGGCATTTTCCCATTTTTGCTCTTGTTTGTACCGAGTTGGGTTACAATTTTGTGTGGAGGAAGAGGTTCTCAAGTAGCCAAAGTCAATATTGGATTTAAAATCGGATGCGGTTGGGTACTTTGGTCTGAAAAGTTTATGTTTTTAGTTGTGGGAGCAGGGGGATGAATTGCCTTTCAATTATTACCCGATCTATTATAATGTTTCTGGGCATTCATTTTCTCCGGTATTCATGTTCTCTAAGACTTGCATTATCCACAAACCGGAAAGGAAAAAGTAACCCAGTCCCACCAAGAATTTTAACAAAAGATATTGAATAATCATGTTCCAATATTGTAAAGTGACTTTTTTTTGTTTGGGTTAACACAAGCAATCAGACGATTCGTAAACTAACAAAGTTGAAAGAGTAGATACATAGACAGGAAAGATGAAAATAAAGAGTAGAGGTGCCCGGTAACTACAGTTTCATTTAGATCAGATGGGAGAAAGTTGTTGTCGTGAATTTTCTTTATAATTTTATTTTCTCCATTAAAAAAACTACAGTTTTTAACTGGAATTTGGGGGTTCATTTATGCAAATGCAATTATCACGTGATGAATAGTTTTTGGACAATAAAAGCAAAGCGTATATAAAAAATCACAATGAGAGAGAGATCACAATCAGAGAGAGATGAATAGGAAGACGAAGAGAAGAGAGACGGATGAAGTTGACGAGTTGCTCCAAGCAGCACAGGACGATATGCTGCTGAGTCTGTCTGTAGACTCTCACATATCCAGGCTTTCTGTTGTTGACGCTGATGTGGACCGTCGCTTCCAGGCCCTCAAACTCAAAACTGGAGCTGAAGCTGGAGCTGCCTCCAAATCCAAATCCAGTTCCAGTTCCAATTCCATTCAAGTGGACGAAGAACTAAAAGCAGTCCTCGGAGATGACCTGTCCACCAGATTCGCGGCTCTCAAGGCCTCCTCCTCTTCTTCTTCTGCCATAATCGCCACCAGCGCTTCATTGCACGACGCCGACGATGAAGATGATGAAGTTGAAAAGCTGATACGGTGGGCCAAGGACGCCGCTCGCCTCGACCCTTCTCCACCCTCCAATGATGATGATGATGATTCTTCATTCGTGAATGGCATGACGGACGGCCGGCGACGCAGAAAGGGGAATTGACGGAATGCAGTTGGAGCCTAGAGTTTGCAATCTTTCCTTTAGTGCTTTGCTTCATAATGATTCTCTTTTACTTTGATAAATGGACTCTTGAAACTGGCTCACACCCAAAGCATACAATTCTCTGTTAATAAATTGAACTCAACTGCGAATAAATTGTTTTATGGTATATAATACATGTATGACAACACAAGTAGATGAAAAGCCTCCTGTTAATCATTTCTTCAAATTACCAAAGAAGCATATATAAGCAACCCAGCCCAGGCAAGGATGCAGAGCATTTGGAATCCCACCAGACCAACTTGGGGTTTGAAGAATCCACCTCTCTTTCGTACTAATTCATTCCATATACATATATTAGTAAAGAAACGATAAATCAAAACCAAAAGAAAGATTTTGAATCCTATTCAACTTGTGGCAGTAATTAGGTAGCCTGGAAATATGTATCGAAAAGAATAAGGCACAAGATGCAGTTTTGGTGGTTGGAAATCAACGGAACTCATCATGGAACCCATAGTCCTCATCGTCGTCGTCATTGAAAATAGCACTGTAAAATACATATGGGTTCTCGATCATCTCTGTCAGTGTTAGACGCCCATCTTTATCCGTATCTGCCTGCAAGTTCACAAAAGAAATAATCATGTTTAGAATTTACCCCAAGTTTGATCATAAATGACAGCAAGCACACCACAACCAGAGCTATCCATATAATTAATTGCAAGTTTCTTATAACATTTACAGAATGCATATGATAATAATTAACAATACAAATCTTTCTTCCACATCCAGGTACCCTTCTAAGCTTATTTATGCAATACCAAAATTTTAAGGAACCTACTTCATCTGTTACCGTCACAATGTACAAATCTTTCTGCACAATCTCTAAAGGTTTTTTTGTTTGTTTGTTTTTCCGTCTGATATCTCTAGAAAAAAAGGAATTGACCATAGTGTTTCAATTTTAGTCACACAAGAACGGCGAGACTTTGGCTATCCTAAATTTTAGCGATGTTGGGCAAGATAATTTGCATCATATTTAGTTTTGAAACTTTTTCTCAACAACTGCACAGTTGATAAGATGATAACCGCCATCTTATAATGTAGAAATCTACTGGCAATGTTGACAAGAGAAATAAAACAAAAAACACAAGGGAAGAGGCACCTCTAACTTCTCAAATCCAAATCAAACTCTGCACAATCTATAAACAGCTACAAATTTCCACAACCACCAATAGCTGCTAGCAATGCCAAAGCTCTATAGTTCTTCAATGCTTTTTAGTAAAAAAAAATTTGATATCCACAAATCCCCCAAGCCCGCTTTGCAGACTTGGGTTCAAAACTGGAGCCTCCTGCTGGCACAGTTATGCCTTTTAGATTAAAGCTTCCCTTAGCTTTGTATATCACATGGTTTCAAGATAAACTACTAAAATTTTGACAATTTGACAACCTTAATTGTTCTGAAATGATCAACACATGTTAATAAGAAAGGAAAAGAAGCCCCTGCTGCATACTCATGAAATAAAACTTAAATTTATGTTAATTTCACAATTAAGAATATATGCGGTCGATGTATATATGAATCATCAGTGTACATCTAGATGACATAGCAACCACCAACTGACAGATCCGTTAAAATTAAGAAAGAAAATACTTTTTATTTAAAACGAATACCTGTGATATGATGTAATCTGCTTGTTGTTTTGCATAGTAATGTTCTGATGGATGTATTTTTCCAATAATAGGAAGTAACTCAACATCTGACAAGTATCTATGAATAAAACAAAGCAAACCCAAGTAAATAATAGTGAATAGAAAACCCATAAGTAGCTCAGAAGAATTACACATGATAATAGCATCTTAATTATTACCCGTCGCCATCTTTGTCAAGCTGGGCAAACAAAGTTCTAGCCGGGGCCTCCATCGAATCATCAAACTGATGTGAGGAATTGTGACTTTCTTCATCATAGTTCCTCACCAAATCAAAGAGGCCGTGGAAGAATTCTTTGAAGTTAATCTTTTCATCTTTGTCTGTATCCCTCTCTCTAAGGAATCAAAGGAGTGAGCAACCAATTAGACAAGCTAGGTAACCATGTTGGAATGACATCAATCCAAGTGACAAATAAAGTGAATTACATCAAGCCAATAGAGAAAGTTACTTAGAAATGAATCAACCATGAACTGGCGTTTTAGTCCCAAAAAAAAAAAAACGACACAAAAGTCTGAGAGTTGATGCAAGAGACTTTTCAATCATGTTTCTTTCAATGACTGGTCCTGATGTCTATACCAAACTCCCTGCACTGGTGTGCCCTAAACTATATCTTTACAAACAGACATGCGGCCACAGGGATCATATGATTACTTATACTAGAACTCCAGAGAAGAGAATAGAGGACGTTAATTATCACCTTACTTCCTCCTTGCACAACCACTGAAGTAGCTTTGGGTTTTTGCTGTCAGCTGGGTGTAGAAAGCTAGAAAATGATGAAGAAGAAAAGCATCAAGATGAAAGAAAAGTATCTAAAAAGATAAAAATGTAAAAGAAACTTGAAACAAGTAGACTCACTCATTGAACTCAGTTAGATTAAGAAGACCATCTCCATCTGCATCTGATGCATTAAAATGCTCTTCTTTCCACCATCCCATATCATAGCCAAATGAATTGTTATCTGGTTCATGCAACACAAGTCAGAAACCAGGGTGAGTTGAAGATAAAGCATACGACTCAGATGAGGAAAAGTAAGTTCCAAGTATATCAAAGAACAAGATAGATCAAAGAGAAAATAATAATACCTGCATTCTGAACCCAACTTGGGGGTTGGTACTCTTGAAAGGAAACAAAGCCGTCACGATTCTTGTCATGAAGGTCCATATCCCTCTGAGTCCGATGCAAAACTTCTCTCTGAGCTTGCTTCAAGTTCCAGTGAGTCAACTCGTCCTCACTGACAAAGCCATCGGCGGGGTCGACATCAACCTTGGGAAACAACAAGACCAACCTGTTGGTGACATTGAACCTCTCCTCGTCATTCAGGTAATCCTCAGCGTCCATGAAATCTTCCCACTCGGGCTGGGACTCGGCGGCGGGGGCAGAGTCGTGGGCCACCTCGGAGTGGGCTCGATCCAAGTGCTCCTTCTCCCACTTGCGGTCCTCGCGGCGGCGCTCGATGTCGGCGACGAGAGGGTCGAACGCGATGGGGTTGTGATGAGAATGGTGGAGGGGAGGAGCGAATGTGAAGTTGGACCGGAGCTTCAGGCGGCGGTGCCGGTGGTTCGCGGGCTTCTTTGGGGACTGGGAGATGAGCAGCAACACTAGGAGTGCTATCGTTATGTATATGAATACTGAGGCCCTCGCCATTTCAAGCTTTACTCTTTCTTTTTAAGAAATCAATCAATTAATTTGGAGATTGGAGATTCAAGTTTCAGTCTTTAGAAAATCAGAATAGACTCAATAGAGTGAGAGACAGTGTTGACCAATTGGACTAGGCCTCTAGCTAGCTAGCTTCTTCCTAGGAGAAGAAGAGAAGACTCCGACTCCGACTCCGACTGACCGAGAGAAGATCGATTGAAGATCTCAGAAAAGAAAAGAAAACGAAACAAAACAAAACTAGAGGTGTCGTCTGGGAGTCGGGATCTTGTTTTAATGTTCTCGCTCCGTCTGACGGCTGTTAGAGCCAAACCTTCTTTATTTATTTATTAACCAAACTATAGACAAAGGTAAGGTGAATTTGTAACAAAAAAAGAAAGAAAGTAAAAAGGATGGACCCCTCATTAGACTGTCCATCAGATATTGTTTAAAGAATGTATTTTCATACTTTGCTCTAATTATTATTATTAATGAATATTTAATAAGAATATTGTTATTAACACACCACTCATATTTCTACCTAAAATATTAAAAAAAGAGAAAGAAATAAAAAAAAGGATGAGTGTGTTATTAACATTTTCGGGTATGTTAATAACAATACCTTTTAATAATTGAGAATGTCATGATATTACATACATTTTGAAGCCCAGGCCCAAACCGGAAGACGGGGAAGAGGTTAAATTAAGAACCCCGATCCAACCCATTTTCGATTATTCCAATTGGGAACTGGAAAAAATAAAAATAAAACTAAAAATAAAGAAGAAAGAAGTTCAGACAAGAAGGGAGGAGGGGACGGAGGTGGATCTAACTGGGCCGTTTGCCGCGAAAGAAGAAGAAGATGTTGAAATTCTTGAATCGAGTGGTGGGTGGATCTGGGAGTGGACCCAAAGATCTGCCGTACAACATCGGCGAGCCGTATCCCTCTGCCTGGGGCTCTTGGACTCACTTCAGGGGCACCTCCAAGGTCTGTTTGTTCCTTTCTCTTTTGTTCCAATTAGATTATTATTGAGTCGAACTGGAACTGGAACGAAGGGATGGATCTAATGTTAAGTTGAATTGAATTGAATCAGGATGATGGGTCTCAGGTGTCTATATTTTCCATAACTGGAAGCAATGCCCAGGATGGTCATTTGGCCGCTGCTCGCAATGGTGTCAAGCGTCTCCGAACTGTAAGTGCTCCGTTCCGTTCCATTCCATTTGTTGCTTGCTTGGTTTTGTTGCTTGCACAAGTGCACAACCTCCTTCGGTTATCATTTCAGGTCAGACATCCAAACATCTTATCATTTCTCCATAGTACTGAAACTGAAACCATGGATGCTTCTACCACCAAGCACACTATCTACATTGTCACCGAGCCTGTTATGCCACTCTCTGAGAAGATCAAAGAACTCAGTTTACAAAACATCCAAAGGTATAAACATCTCTCTCTCTCTCTCTCTCTGCTTGTTTTTCTTAGTCATCATGCCATAGCAGTATAGCACCTCAGCAACTTACCATGTTATAACTTGCTCACGTCATGATTTTTATCAGGGATGAATATTACGCATGGGGCCTGCACCAGATTGCTAAAGCTGTTAGTTTCTTAAATAATGATTGTAAACTGGTAGGTTTTAGTCATCGCTCTTATAAGCATCACGGATCATATCATTTTCAGTTATTGTCATACTATTGACAATCTTTGGCTTTGCCTACTGCAGGTTCATGCCAACGTTTGCTTGGCCAGTGTTGTTGTAACTCAAACCTTGGACTGGAAGCTGCATGCTTTTGATGTTCTATCCGAGTTTGATGGCAGCAATGAGGCTTCTGCTGGACCAATGCTGGTAAGCCTCTTTCCGATCGTGATCCAAGGCTGTTGTTCCATTTCATCTCCTTTTTTTATCACTGGAATGGTGCTTGTTTTCGCTAACATATTTTGTTCTGGGTATTTGTTATAGAAAATAGTCACAAGTTGCAATATGACTCTCACTAATTCTAATTTTCCTTCAGCAATATGCCTGGCTTGTTGGATCACAATACAAACCAGTGGAGTTGTTGAAGTCCGATTGGGCTGCAGTCAGAAAGTCTCCACCATGGGCCATTGATTCTTGGGGCTTGGGTAAGTTTCTAGTTGACTATTTGTGAGCATGATTATTGCTTTATTATGTTAAGTCAATCAGAAAAGGATTTATTGATGCTGCACTCGAATTCATTCTTTGACGAGATTTAGAAATGACATATATTTCCTCTTATCTGGGAACATCTAATCTCAATTTCTGTTGACTGACATTTAAAAACTATACCGCATTATTAATACTGATTATCTCTTTCTTCACTGTCCCATTGTTTTGAGGCTTGTAGTATAGATTGTTTTGAGACATATATTTTCTCTTATCTGAGAACATCTAATCTCAATTTCTGTTGAGTGACATTTAAAAACTATACCGCATTATTAATACTGATTATCTCTTTCTTCACTGTCCCATTGTTTTGAGCTTGTAGTATAGATTGTTTTGGAAGCAAGGTTGACTTTAGTGATTCCGTATTCTTGTGCATCATTATATATGGAGAGATTTTACGGAGAGAAAATAGCTAAAGTTGTGTTTGGCAATTTGTTGGCAAATGACAATTTTGAGTTCTTAGTTATAGTTGAATTTAAGAGTTTTTAGGGAAAAGGTGGAAAGGAGGTTGGATCTTTTTGTGGGTTTTTGTTGTTAAATTAAATATTTTCATTTCTTTTATCTTAACTTGGATCGAGGGCTACTGTATATTTACTCTCAAGTCAGATGTTAGATATTGAAGGTCTTATGCAACACTTTTTGTACTGTTAATGTTGTTGTATTGGCTTTGATTGTATTTTCAGTGACCGGTGGTCCACTGTTGATGTACAGCTGATTTGTTTGTACCATTTAAGCTGTTATGCGAATTTTGGTGATTCATTAGGTCTTGAATAGGCTTCCCTTGATCTATATTCTTTTTTAAAATTGATAGGCTGTCTTATCTATGAGCTCTTCTCTGGTCTGAAGTTAAGCAAAACAGAGGAGCTGCGAAACACTGCTTCTATTCCAAAGGTTAGCCTTCTACTGCCACGATGAATCAGCGATGGCATTTAATCTTTTTAGCTTCTCTTGTACACCACAATATTTACCTGGATATTAACTTGTTAAGTGTCTAAAATATGCATTAGTTTCTTGGACTTGATTTTTTTAAAGAATTATTTTCATTTTCATCTCTGTATTTCCTTGTCTCACAGTCTCTGCTTCCAGATTATCAGCGGCTCCTGAGTGCCATGCCTTCTCGTAGGTTGAATACGTCGAAGCTTATAGAAAACAGTGGTGATCTATCCTTCTTTACTTGAGTTAATTATCTTTAATATCTCTAAAGAAAATTGTAGTCTTGATAATTTTAGTCTGCTTGATAGTTGGAGGATTAATCAGCATTTGGTAATCTATTACATAGCACCTATTCCCGACTGGAATATAATCTATTGCTCTGACATGGGAAATATAGTCTAGATAGAACTAGGTAATGACTAAATCAGTATCTGTAATATCAATACATGCTTTTTGTTTGTATTTTACTGCTTATTTGTATGACTGATCGCAAAGAAAATATCAAAACAGTTATGAATTTGTAACTATACAAACATGTGACAGTGGCGAATCGTACACCGAGTATTGGCCATGGGTCTTACAGTTTCTGAAGCTCCCATTCTTAACTGAATGTTGGAAAATGGTAGAAATGTGAGCCCTTTTCCCAAAAGATGGTTGAAGTTTCATGTTTTTGGAGATCAAACTATATATGTTCAAATTTGTGCGTTTTGCCCTGTCTGTGTTATACCTAGGTGGTTTTACTTTTTTTTATCTCACGGTCTTCTTGGTCTGTATATTATATTCTTCTTAGATTAATTTCTTCTATTCTACTAAGTTTTGTAACAAAATGATTGGCAGCATATTTCCAAAATAAGTTGGTGGATACAATACACTTCATGGAAATTCTAAATTTGAAAGATAGTGTCGAGAAGGATACTTTCTTCCGCAAGCTTCCGAATTTGGCAGAGCAGCTACCTCGCCAAATTGTGCTGAAAAAGGTGAGTTTTTTGGAATTATCATGTTATTTTTTTAGTTGAAATATATAATCAACTTTGATTGTTGATTTATTATCTTAACTCCTGGTTTCTACAGTTACTTCCTTTATTAGCTTCTGCCCTCGAATTTGGCTCAGCTGCTGCACCTGCTTTGACTGCATTGTTAAAAATGGGTTCCTGGCTTTCAATCGAAGAATTTAGTGTGAAGGTCATAGTGTGTTTCAGTACTCTCTGCATCCTTATACATTATGAAATTTATATTTGACTTAATCTTCTCTTGAATCGTTGTTCTTTGTTTGTCCTCTCTTTCTTATGATTCTCCTATTCTTTATTTTTTGTGTAATCATCTGACTTCATATAATTATTGCTTATGTACTTAGGTGCTGCCAACCATTGTGAAACTGTTTGCCTCCAATGACCGAGCTATTCGAGTTGGTCTTTTGCAACATGTTGATCAGTTTGGTGAATCATTATCAGCACAAATTGTTGATGAGCAAGTATGACATCAATGGTTAACCATTTTTTCAATGATTCAGCAAATTCTTGTTGCATTTTGTTGATATCCTGGTAGTCTGGCATTAGTTTACTACTCGTTTCTTAATTCTAAATTTGCTGTGATCTTTGGAATTAGGTTTACCCCCACGTTGCTACCGGTTTCTCTGATACATCTGCTTTTCTTCGGGAACTGACTCTAAAGTCGATGCTCGTGCTCGCTCCCAAGGTCAGTGCAGTCTTATGATTCTAGAATACCTGCTACCTGCCTGACCACAAAAAAGTAAAAGAAAAAGAGGATGAAAGCCAGTATGAGTTGTGTATTAGACAGTATGAAAGCCACTCTGATTAGAATCTTGGAACATGGTGATTATAGCAATTAATACACCATGTAACTTAAATATCAGGTCATGTCAACCCTTGCTGGAAGCCTATTTTAAATGGATCTTCCTCTGTTCATGGTGAGATTTTGGGGAGTTGATACTGTAGCCACAGGCCTTATATAAATTATATGGTTGCACCATTCCTTGACAAAGTGTCTGTAATCTTTGGTGTCAAACTGTCTGAAGATTTTCAAGCTTGCTTTTTGGGGAGAATTTGGGCCAAGATAGTAGTGGGGTTCACGAAACCTCAGTTGTTGGCTTCACATATTAGTATAGATGTTCAGATTTGTTGCCTACGCAGGGGTCCAGGCATGGAACTTCCTTTTATGTAGAAGTGTTGTGGTTGTGGATCTCTTATTTGTAGTTGGAATGGGCTAATAGGGTTCTCTTAGCTTGGTTGATCTCTTATTTGTAGAACATATTCATGAAATCTACAGTTGGGGATTCTCTTAGCTTGGTTGATGGCTTTATTTAAACAACAAACTAAGCTTACAACCTAAGCCGACTCCATTACAGGCTTTTGATGAATTGCTTTGTTTCACATTGTACTGCATTTTTGGTGACAATTCAATTTAATGTTTTCATCTCGAATCTTCTTGTTGCATAATTACATTCCTGCTTTTGTTTTTAGTTTAAGAGGTCATTTTATCACACTTAAAGTGTCAAATTATATGATTCTTATTTTCTAACTGGTTTGTCTGTTTACTTTGTAGCTTTCTCAACGTACCATTTCAGGGTCATTGTTGAAGTATCTTTCAAAGTTACAGGTATGATTTTAACTTCTGAATTGACAGCCATCAGTAGCATTCTCATATATATATATATTATATGTGTCAGTGTTTGCAAAATTTAACTCTTCGACTGTTTGCCTTTTATCTCTTATGTTTTATTTGTTTAATTTCTGCTGTGCAGGTCGATGAAGAACCAGCAATTAGAACAAACACTACTATATTACTAGGGAACATTGCAAGCCACCTGAATGAAGGGGTCGGTATCATTGAGTGGCCACATCTATTTTTTCAAACATTTTCCGTCTTAAAACATCAACCGATGGTTTTCTATTTAAATGCAGACAAGGAAAAGAGTTTTGATTAATGCATTTACTGTTCGTGCATTACGGGATACTTTCTCACCTGCCCGAGGAGCAGGTATCAGACTGTTCTATTTCATCTTTTATTATTATTATTATTATTATTATTTTTTTTTTGTTTTCAACCAGCTTCTTTTTGGAATAATGCCTTGGGTTTCCTGTTCTTCAGTTTCAGCCAACTTTTCAATTCTAATGTCAATGTAAACATTGTATTCTGGTAGGTATTATGGCTTTATGTGCTACCAGTTCTTATTATGACATTACTGAGATTTCAACTAGGATTCTCCCAAATGTTGTTGTTCTTATCATCGATCCTGACAAGTAAGTATGCTGTAGATGGTTTACACGTTTCTAAATCTCTATTTCTTTATGTATCTGAGAAGGATGCTTAACTTCCAGTGAACTTTAATAGTCCATAAACTGCTCCTACCTTTCAAAATCTCCCCTCAATGATCCATCCTGTTAGTTTCGACAATTGTAGAACTTAAATAGTTGTACAATGACATTTGACCAAAGGCATTTCAATAGTTGTACATACATTCAAACATTTTATGTACCTTTTCTTTGCCCTTTGAAACAGTGATGTTCGATCGAAGGCATTTCAAGCAGTTGATCAGTTTCTACAGATAGTGAAGCAAACCTATGAGAAGGTGCTTGTTAGAAAACTTGATGTGTTTTGCTTCATGTTTGTTTTGTTTCTCATATCTGCATGTAGGTATTTTAGAAGCAATTTTGGCTTATGTAATTGACAGCATATAAAAGCTTACCACTTGTTTTATTGGTTGGGGAAGGAAAAAAAAGCTTATGGGATACCTTATGTAAATTCAATGTTCAGTTGTCTCATGATTCAGTTCCCATATTTCTGTTTGGTGCATTCAATGATGCAACGCTTGATGTGTGAATTGGACCTTGCTACATTCTTTTTATAGTGCCTCATAGTTAATCATTCTTTGCACACAAATATAATATGTATAGATAGCTGAATCTTTAGATGTGAGGGTTCAGAGGAAATTTTAGAAACCTGATGTTCAACAATCTGCATTCATGAATAGTGTGATATTTTTGATGTTATTTATTGACTTTTCCCCTCTGTTTTCTTATGTAGACAAATTCAGGAGATACTGCTGGGGCTGCAGGTGTTGGAATGTCATCAATGCCAGGAAATGCTAGTTTACTGGGGTAAGTTGATTAACTTGATTTGGAGTTTTCAGCATGTTAGGTCAATAAGTAAATTAGTAATGCGTCTTTTGTCAACACCAGTTATGCCACTTAGGTGGGATGTTATTCTGTAATTCCTTTTTCAGTTGTTAGTGACCAGTCAAGGGGACTGGGTATCAACACACCAAGAGGCCGAGTAGGATATATATAGGCGGCCTTTTTTGGAGAGCTCCATGCATTCTTTTTCCTTAGAGTTAATGCATGTTTTGCTGAATTAGTTTTTCTCCCATTGTTATATCTTTTATTCTGCGTCATATACTTCATATAAATGAGTTTGGTTGTTTGTGCTTTCACTTATTGGAAGCAAAAGTATATTGCGATTTGAAGAAAGTCACCTTTTTCTATTATCTGTTTTTTTTAAGAATATCTGTATGATTATTTTGATAGTATATGGAGTAGAGTTTACATGAGGAACTTGTTACGATAAGATAAATGTTTCAGACAAGCGTGGTGTGGTGGCATTTTCATGTCCTTGGGTTATCTCCCGTTTGTGCGTGTGTGTGTGTGTGTGTGTTTTTTTTTTTTTTAAGAATTCACTGCCTTGATGTCGTTTTATCTATACCTTGGTGGTAGACCTTATTGTCTGATTTTCCCACCGCTATATCAAAACAGCATTTTCACATGATAACGTTTCCTTAATGCTCTCTTGAAGTCACATTAAAGCAAATATATAATTATCATGCAGATGGGCAATGAGCTCCTTAACTCTCAAAGGTAAACCTGCTGAACAAGCTTCACTTGCTCTTGTGAACACCAGCGCATCTCTTACTAAAACAACTTCCGATTCCAGCTCAGGTACACATCTTGATAACTAGTTTTATTAAATTGTGTTTAGCTTGTTCGGAACTATTTCTTTGAATAAAAAGATGATGATTATGATGCATTCTGTATTTGCGCGTCTTTCCCTATGGTATGGTTATTTTGATTGTATTTCTTCCACGTTTAATCTCTGATATTGTTCTCTTACAATCCTAGTGATGGATACTCCAAGCACAGCACCTGCCCATGTAAGTGCAACAACAGATTTCTCAGATCAACATGTCCCTGAGTCCCCTACGTCTACAGATGGCTGGGGAGAGCTAGAAAATGGAATCCAGGAGGAGCATGAAAGTGACAAGGATGGGTGGGATGATATTGAACCCCTTGAAGAGCCAACACCATCTCCAGCTCTCGCCAATATTCAAGCTGCTCAGAAGCGGCCGGTCTCGCAACCTGAATCGCAGCCAAAGCAAGGTAACTAAACTGCTGTATAAATGTAAATTTATTTAGCTCTGTTGCTTTGCCACATACTGAGTGAAAATGGATAGAAACTATTGCAGAAAAGCAAATAAGTTCTCTAATTATAATAAAAAAGTAAATATTGGTCATAAGCCTTGTTTCTGAACTTCACATGTTTTTCTTTCTTATCATGTACTTTCCCTATTTCCCACCAATGCTTTTTCGAGTTCTTCTAGTTGTGATGTGAAAAATCCTTGGACACACTAGTGGTTGCACATAAAATGCTCATCTTTTGTATATAATTACTCGGTCAGCTTTTGATACTCTGTCATTTGATTTTTTCTTTGTGATGATAAATAATTGGAGATTTTTTTTTAAATTTCTAGCAGCAAGTTTGCGACCCAAAAACACAGCCAAAGTTATCAAAGATGAAGATGATGATTTGTGGGGCTCTATTGCCGCCCCAGCACCAAAAACAAGTTCAAAGGCTTTGAATTTGAAAACAAGTCGAGCAGTTGATGATGATGATGATCCGTGGGCTGCCATTGCTGCCCCCCTACCTACTACTAAGGCAAAACCCTTAGCAGCTGGCAGAGGTCGAGGAGCTAAACCAGCTGCCCCAAAATTGGGTGCACAAAGGATAAACCGGACTTCTTCATCTGGAGTGTAAATTTTACAGAGGATGGAGAAAAAAATACGGGTTAAGATTTATTTCTATAAATTTTTCCCTTTTGGTGGCTGGAATTTCGTTCAAGAGGAATTGTATTTGCACTCTCCAACTTATTAATTGATTTGTACTGATATTCTTTTAGTTTGCTTCGTTTTACCCAGAAGCCGCCATCTGGTATGTAGCACTATTTGGTTATGGTGTGAGGTAGGTGATATAGATGCAGCAAACTGGCTATCAATTTTGTGCCTGTAAATTTGGGATGTAATTCTCGCATTCTTGTAATTAAAAGCATGGGCAGTTTTCTGCCTGCTAGATTCTTGTACTCTCTCTAGCTGTTTTGGGGTTTTGAATGTACATTCATTTGGCCAAAGAAAAATGAAAATTGTATGTACATTCTTTTGGGATTACCTCCTTTTAGTTTTGGGCCACCTTGAGAAACATGATCTATTATTATACAACAAGAGAGCAACGTGTTGTCTAAAATTGACCACAAATTCAAGCATTCAAAGGCTTTTAGCCGCAATAATCGATGGCAGATCGATGGCCAAGTATGCCGGCTTAGCTCGTGAACTTTGCAGATGTGCCACATCAATATCAATATTGGTTCCCTTTCCGGCGTGGCAACTTGCATATACTGTACTTACTTTTTTGGATATTATGGTCGAAAAAAAAGAATTTTGTTTTGTTTTTTTTCTATAAATATTACTGTGATTGATTGATTGATTACCAATTTCCCACAAAAAGGCAGGAACTTCCGAAAACAAAAATGAGGATAAAGTCGTATTTTAATAGGGTAGGACCGTCGCCGATGTTTATATACAAGGATTGAATAGCTAGCCTCTTTTGACTCATTATTTAACAGTCCCAGAACTGAAAAACAAAAGGCCGCCAGCAAAAGATTGGAACTTTGGAACAAACTGCAACAGAAAAAAAGAGAGAAAAGAAAAAGGTGACGGTTTCTGAATTCTGATATGATACACCCATGTCACACTTTTTAGAATTTTGTTTCGTTTTGCTCTGCAAGTCTGCAAGTCTGCATATATATCTATATCTATCTGTAAATTATAAAAGCAGAGAATACTGGTTTTTCTTGTTTGGATAGAACGAACGAAAACCCAAAATTACTCGATACTCTTGTCTCTTTCTTTCTCCGTCTTGGTGTCAGATATTTATACTGGCCTAGACTAGTATTGCAAGTTGGGATCAAATGGGTGAGTCTTGCCCTTTTTCAATCCCAGCTGTCGTCTCTGTCTGTACAACTTGTTGTTGGAGATGGGTCCAACTGACCCATCACCCTCTGCCTTTCTCAGGATAACCCGTCAACATCATCCATAATTTCGTTGCGTGCCCTTGTAACTTTTTCTCGCCCCAGACTCCAGACTCCAGACTTTTTTTGTTTTTTGGTGTTTATCTAAATTCTGGATTCTCCCAATTTGTTCTGTTTGATTTTTATGCTAATGTAAACTTGCTGTAAAATAAGCAAGAGTAAATACTAAATTGTCAAAATTTTACTTCTGTTAAAATACTGAAATACCGAGAGAGAAGAGGTGAAGCAAGGTGTTCCACACTCAAGGTTAGGTTTTTACTTTCCTGTTAATACAATCTTAAACTGGTTATCAAAGTAAACTTCTTTGCTTGTTGGTTAAAACTGTCAGAATTTGATATCTCTGGTTAATTTAACAACATTTTGTTCGGCGCTAAGAATCGCGGTTCTTGGATTTTACTTCAAAAGAAAAAAAATATATATAGGGGGTATTTACCAAGTGGGTGCATTTACTTTAACAGGTTTAAAACTCAGAATTGACTGATGAGATTTTCAACTCATGGTTGATGACGAGGGGATGTTTTATTGGGGTTTTACCATTGTTGGAGGTTTTGTTGAGTGAGAATAAGGTGGCTAGATTGGACTTGGATTCAAAGTGAGTAAGGATGTTCTCTATTTGGTGATATATTCAACCAGAAACCCCTCTTTTTGATCTTATCTTATTTTCTGGCCGGGATTTCTATTCTCTTGCATATTTGTTATTACTTTGCTTGTTTGCGACTGGTGAATCAGGAGGTAGTATTTGGTTGTTTTACTGTCTGTCGTATAAACTGTCAAATTTAGTTTCAAAACAGTGGGCCTGTGCTGTTAAAACTGTTCATATCGGTAGATTGCTAATAACTGGGGATTTTGTTTTGTTGGAATTGAAAGTGGCAGTTTGTTTACTATTCTTGTCCATCAAAGACTTCTGGGTTTTTCTTCTTTGTTTGATTACTCCATGGTCTCTTTCATATATCACCGTAAAACCCTAGTTACCATTCTACTGAATATATATAGTCACATTATTTATATTGGCATTTATTGCATCTTCGATGTTATGGTTTTCAGATATTTCTCATGGTCTAACTGAACTTTGTTGCCTTTTTATTCATCAAAAGGTCAGCAATTGGTCAGCAATTCAGAAGAGTCCAATTCTCCAGTTCTGTAGCAAATCACCATGGAGATCTTCACATAGCTCACTGAGTTTTGTGATTATTATTGGGGGTGGTCTCTGGTTTAGCTGTGGTGGCGTTTTCTGGGTCTTTCCGATTTTGGTCTTGCTTACCTCTATGGTATGATACATCTGCTTCCCTTAATTTAGCCTACCATCAACAAAGTGGTTACTGGTACCCACTATTCAATTAATTCAGATCCAATCCCCAAGAACTGTTCTAAAAGAGTGATAGTCTTCAGAAGGGTGTCACATAAATTGCTGAGAAATTTGCTAGATTCGTTCTCTCTTCTTCCTGTGGGCAATACTTTGGATAGTGGAGTCAAACACAACTACAAAGATGACTGTGGAGGAAGCGGGTAGTAGCTCCTTGTGGAGTCGAGAGCAGGATAAGGCATTCGAGAATGCCCTGGCAACTTATCCCGAAGATTCTCCAGATCGGTGGGACAAAATTGCAGCGGATGTCGAAGGGAAAACCCTAGAGGAGATAAAACATCATTATGAACTCTTAGTTGACGATATAAGCCAGATCGAAGCAGGTTGTGTACCACTGCCTTGCTACAATTCTTCTTCCGAGGGTTCGACAAGCCTTGCCAGTGATGAAGGTACCAGTAAGAAGGGTGGACATACTGGACACTACAGCAATGAATCTAATCATGGAAGTAAGGCTTCAAGGGCTGATCAGGAACGCCGTAAGGGGATTGCTTGGACAGAGGATGAACACAGGTTGGTATATGGTTTTCGAGTTGATTATTTGCTTGCCCAAATGATAAGAGTTTTTGATAGAAATAATATATTGGTTACTCTTTCCAGCCCATGTCTTTGGCTCATAGAGTTAATAGTAGAAATACTTTTGAGATAATTTCTTATTTTTACCAGGAGTGTTGTCTCTGTGCTGCTTTGTAATTTTTAAGTTTTCTTGTCCGGTAATAATATTCTAAAGTTTACCTTTTATGGTGATGATAGTTCGTTAATTTTTTTTTTTCGTATAACCATGGTATATTTCAGTAAACAATTTTGATCTGCAAACTCCTAGTTTATGTTATACTGTGGTATCTACCTTCTTTTTCTTTTCTTTTCTTTTTTCTCTGTGAAAGTACCTGTTAGTGTTTTATACACATATGTACATGCATATCGGGTTATCATTATGGGTTAGTACTTAAATCAAGAAACATGAACGAAAATAAATCATAAATAATATTTGCATGGTAATATGAACCATTTAAAATACGACTTTGTAGAGGACAAACCAGCATTATTGGTTTTCTGGAATGAGAGCCCTGTAGTTATTATGTATCTAGGTTCCTTTAATTGTACATTCCCAGATATCTATAGGATTTGGTGTTCAGCGATGGATCACCTGTATCCTAATATAATGATTTTGGTACATGCCTTGCCTCAGCTATTGCACTACAGCATTGGGCTGAATATTAAGAAACCGGTGATTCTAAATTTGTGATTGGGATGAACCGAAAGGGAACTGCCACACCTGCCTGACTCAAATTGTGATTGGCTGTTAATTATTTTATTAGAAAGTTATGATCTGTAGATTTAGAATTAGAGTAACTATTATCATAAAGAAAAATGGTTTATATATGGAAGTACAGAACTAAGACGTCAAATGCAGTTATAATTAGCTTCACTTTGCTGGCTTTAGGATTGGAGATTTTTTGTACTCCTTTTTCTTTCTCTTATTACAGATTCTGTGTCTGTATTTGATGATGGCATGATATATTGGTTTTAGTTCCTACTTGATAGTGTCTTTATCACCCCCTCTTCCGCAGTTCTGTTTCCTAGTGCATACCTAAACCAAATATGTTTTTTGTAGCTCTGCTGTATCCTGAAGCATATGAAAAGTGTTAGATTAGACCAAGCTGCTCACACGAAAGTGCACAATTTACTTTGTAGTAGGGGAATGTTTACCTTGGTTGGGGTAATCACTGAATTATGGAAATAATTTCAATGGTAGTATTCACTTGAATGACATCCAACCACTCTATCAGTTTTTGGTGCCAATCCCCCATTTTACTTGGCTATCAGTGAATGTATCATTTCAGTAGGAGAGAGGTCTGTAAGGATCTTAGGAGTCATACAGGATATGGACATTTTGAGATTCTGGGTCATTTAAAGTCGTGATCATCGATGCTCTCATGGGCCTTGGGCTTTGCATGGTTAATGAAATGGCTCTATCCTTCACAAGGGAACAACTAGTAAGGCCTTTAATTAAATGTCCCACGGTGAAAATGTATTTTTAAGGATCATTCTTTTAGATATAGGAATCGTGTTCTGTTGTGAAATTTTCTGGGGTATTGCCTGTTATATAGTGCTACCTAATACCAACTGCGACGAAATCTTGATAAGGTGGCCACATTTAGTTGGGAAGATGGCAAGGATTGTTGGAACTCCAGAAAGGGAGGTTTTTAGGAAAGCTGGTAAACATCTAAGTCTGTTCAAAGTCATTTCTTATATTTTTGATAAATATCAGCTGACCACGTTATCAGACTGATTTAAGAGCCAGGTCTCAGCCATTTACTCTCTCTCTCTCTCTCTCAATTCATGCTTGTACTTGTATGTATTTATCAAATTTAGGGACCTATGTTTATTAGTAAAATATTTGGTGAACTTTTTTTTTTCTCAGTTTTTGTAGGCATTTTGGTAGGGTTAATCTTTTGCTGTCACCTGTGTTCTGGTAATTTGTTCAATCTTCACAGCTTAGTAGTTTACTACTATTTTACAGGGCTTGTAGTGACTTTTGCCTCTTGTTACCGTTCATCTAACATATAGGATCTCAAGCTTTTACAAAATTCCAAGACCAAATTGTCCCAATGTGTTCCATTCCTTTTATACCAAGGTTTCCATGTGTGGAAGTTTGGTAACAGCTTTCTCTTAACATGATACTGCTATTTTTGACCAACCTTGCAATGTCTTCCGACTCTTTGCTGGTGCAGTCAAGTGTCAATTTGCTTTATCACCTCAATAAAGCCAAACTAAGCTTCACAATGTTATTTCAGCTATGCCTTTAGATTTGAGCTTATTTATCTATAACCTAACATGTGCAATTTCTGATATCTTTTGAGAGCTAGAAAAGAAATGCTGATATTGATTATCGACCTTTGTATTGTATTGTAGTTCTGTGATAAGGGGACTAACTGTTTGTTAAGAATGGTTTATTATTGTTGGAGATATGTTTTTTGAAATAGACTGAAGTCATATATTGTGCAAAATACTTTCATTCCTTGAGAAGGAAACCTGAAATGTGGTTAAAAATCTGTTTAGTTGGGTTTTATTTATTTATATTTATATTGGACGTGATTTCTATTGTACTTCAGAAGGAGTTCTGACTTTTTCTGGTCCTTGACAGGCAATTTCTTCTAGGTTTGGAAAAATATGGGAAAGGTGATTGGCGAAGTATATCACGAAACTTTGTGGTAACGAGAACACCTACTCAAGTGGCAAGCCATGCACAGAAGTACTTCATACGTTTGAATTCAATGAACAAGGACAGAAGGCGATCAAGCATCCACGACATCACCAGTGTCAACAATGGAGAAATTTCGGCAATCCAAGGGCCGATCACCGGTCAAGCAAATGGTTCTGTAGTAGGCTCCTCTGGCTCTGGGAAATCGACCAAACAATCTCCTGGTGGGCCCCCAGGGGTTGGCATGTATGGTGCACCAAGTATCGGGCAACCGATTGGAGTCTCAGCTGTTGGCACACCAGTGAATCTTGCTGGCCCTTCTCCACACATGGCTTATGGTGTCAGAGGCACTATGCCTCCTGGAGCACTTGTTCCTGGGGCACCAATGAACATGCCCCCCATGACATATCCCATGCCGCACACGGCTCATAGGTAATATGCACCATTTTATTTATTTAGCTTCAAAATGTACAAAGAACACAGAGAGAGAGAGAGAGAGAGAGAGAGCATGTAGCTTGAGCTGTTGCCTCTTGTTGGGTTGGTTATTAGGATCATTTTGCTCTTAGCCGAAGCGTTTTACTTATTAGCAAAGCACGAGTTGTTTAATGTTATTTGTCTATTCTTGTACGAAATAAAGCCATTGGGGGAAAAGGAAAACCAAATGGGGAAGAATTACAATGACATGAATCTGTATAGACAATTGCGAAAGAGATGGTATTTGTTGGTAGATACAAGTCTGGTATCGGTTTTCTCTTACTAGTCAGGCATCATCCGTATGTGTTGGGAATGGTTAAATATTAGGCATGTTAGGGATTGTTTTTCAGAGATTCAACTCTGAAAAACGCTTTTGAAATAATGAAAAATATTAATTGTAAATATAAATTTTTTAATAAAAAGTGGAATATGTTTTAGGTGAATTTTTGAAGCATGTGGAAGTGGTTTTGAGAAGCACTTGATCAAATGTTTTTTTTTGTATAAAAACGTGAAAAACGCTTTTAAATATTTCAGAAACAATCTGGAATGAGTGAACTGCTCCAATCTTTTGGCAAAACTTGCGAAGGAGCCTCTGCGATTGAGCTTTTATTTGCGAAAAATCAAAACTTGATACAAATTTGGACACTCAATATCGAACAAAAGTCACTTTGTAGCCAACAAGCTCAAAATAATATACAAAAGCATCTTACGGGACGACACAGCTCTATGCTTCCATCATTCCATCAAAGTAAAGTAAAGCTTCAAAGTTTTGAGGATGCAAACATGGGCGACACCTCAGTGTCAATTATTCTGGCGCATGAAACCCAGGCAGCAGTTTTCAATATACTGTGCTAGTTCCTCAAATACCCTTTGGACCGTCTCTGAGATTGCTGAAGCTGTCAGTGGCAGAATCGTGAAATGCGGTCCTCCTGGAACCATTTCTACAGACACCAGAACCCTTGAACGCAACCAATGGTTTTCGCCATTGCCGGTCAAAACTGGGACGCCCACGATTTCGTGACCCCGGAATTATCCGATAGAGGCTGCATCGGAGTTATCGGTAACCGAGTCTGCGAGAATTGGGACAAGGGCTTCGTTGAAATCGAGGGTGATAGTGTGGTTTCACTGACCAAGATGGCTAGTTATGCAAGGAATAGGAGGTTCAACGGCCAAGTGGTAGGTGTGACTGGCAGTGTGGGAAAGACCAGTACAAAGTCCATGATAGCTTTGGCTCTTCAAAGTTTGGAAAACCCGGTTTATCAAAGTCATGGGAATTGGAACAATCGAATTGGGGTGGCTTTATCGTTGATTGGGATTCCTAAGAATGCCGGGATTATTGTGGTTTTGGAGATGGGGATGAGTGGGAAGGGAGAGATATTGGAGCTTGCGAGGATGGCCGAGCCGACAGTAAGGGTGGTTTTAAATGTGGGTGCTTCACACTTCCACCACTTCTCCAGTTTAGAGGAAATTGCTATGGCCAAAGGGGAGATTCTGGAGGAAGCCAAGCCCGGAGATGTGTGTGTTTTGAATGCTGATGATCCATTAGTTATGAGCCTCCTCCCTCTACCATTTGGGGTTCAAAAGATAACCTCACAACCCTTTTCTTTTTCTTTTCATATATATGCCATTGTTAACGTTGATTGATGCCATTCTCAAATGCAGTAACAAACAAACACATTTATGTTTGATGTCACCTTTTCTCTTTCTTTAGAATATAGAAGATTTATCCAACTTGGAAATTAATATATCGATCTATCAGAGGAATGAGATGGTTTAAATCATAAAAGAATTTCTGCTTGTATTGTTTCATCTCGACATGAATGGCATAATATTCATAAAGTAGTATGTTGTTCCTTGGCAAAAACAGGTGCTTTTTGGTCAGAGAATGGGTTGTGATGTTCGTTTGGTTGAGTGCGAAAGCACACACGGAGGTCTTGGAGTTAGAGTTGTCTTAGAGAATCATAAAGAGATGTAAGTCAATCACAAGAATTTTAAAAAATTTCATCTGAGTTGGTGGAAATGAAGGTGATAAATGAACCCTCCAATTCCCTACATTTGATTTAACATATTCAAAAGCTCTGTCAATCACCAGAGCTGCCTGCCAGATTTTGTGGTATCCATTGTTTCGATCATTCTACTGTTTAAGTGTGTGCTCTACTCCTGCTCTCACACTTTTTTGCTAAAATGGTGGTGCTTCCTTTGCAGGGTAGAATTCGTGATACCTAGTCCAGGTCTGCATTTAGCTCTCAATGCATGTGCAGCAGCAGCAGTTGCGTCTCTTTTAGGAGTTCCTCTTTCTCAAATCGGAAGATGTCTGGCAGCATTTTCTCCCGTCAAAATGAGGTCGGAGCTTGAAGTTGCTAGAAATGGAGTCAAGATAGTAAATGATGTTTACAATGCCAATCCTGTGAGCACCAGAGCTGCCATCGACTTACTGAAGAGTATTGATTGCAAGGGCAAAAAAATTGCCATACTTGGGGACATGTTAGAACTTGGTGCCATTGAGTTGGAGGCTCACGAGATGATTCTAAAGCATTGTTGTAGTGTTGATGATATTGATTTAATTGGCCTTGTTGGGAAGAGGTTTTGGACAGCAGCTAGGGATATGAATATGCTTAAAGAGGTAAATATACTGTGTGCTCTTGAGCCAGAAACTTTTGCCGAGGAAATTGTGAAGAGGGTCAATTGTAATGATGTTATTTTGGTGAAGGGTAGTCGAGGAATGCAAATGGAGAAAGTTGTAAATGCAATCAAAGCAATGGAAATTTGAAATACACATCATCCTTCAGCTGTTAATGATTTTCCTGATGTAGACAGACATAGGCAGGAAAGTATAGCATACATGCATGGACAGTTGTTTAACTGAAATAACTGTGTAGCTGAAATTCCTGTTGTTCTCAAAGTGACGTCTTTCTTCCTGTTAATTTGTTAGTTGTGTTATTGCTGGCTAGCTTAAAATGTCATAAAATGAATCTTGCAGATGGATAAGTTGATATATGCATGATGTTACAGAAAAGACGCTTTGCCCTAAAATTGTGGGATTCTAAAGATCTCCCAAGGATTTGAAGTGAAGCATATATTATATATACATATAATCATATATGTATATAGGCAGGGGGCTCTTTAGGCTTGTTTAATTATCTATATATGAATGTACCAGTCCGCCTTTTTTGTCTTTTCGTCATGTGATCTGTTTTTGTTCATGGCTGGGCAGCGCCAACATGCATATGAATGGGCACTGATGTGTCTTTGACGTGTTAATCCCCTTTTTTCCACATAGCCAATTTGTGAGCAGTGACCACAGCACACGTAGCCTTTGCCTTTTGAGCTTTGCTTAGTGAAGTTATCCATCTCTACTTTTTTTCGTGGCCGGGAATGGAAGGGAACCAATCACTTGCTGCAGCATCTACAAAAAGATTCAAAAGGATCTCTCTTCTTTCTTTAGATGAAAAAAAGAATGCCAAATTGGCAATGACGACTCCTATTGATCAGATAAGCAATGCAACTTGCGCAACTGTCAAGTATATATCAACTTTTAGCTGTGTGTTGAGAGTTGATACACCAGAAGAAAAAAGTAGTTTGAATTTGACCAATCAACACACTTGGCTTGATCGATCACTACTATACTAGCTGGAAGGTCCTATATATTCTATCCAACTGCCGCCACCTTTTCTTGTAACTGAAAACATGTCGACTATGATCAGTACAGTTAACCAACCAAGATTCAAATTATGAACAGCTAGCAGTACGTAGCTGTTGGCTTAGGATGTGATGGATTTGGCTAGCTAGCTGATCGATGTACGTGACAAATTAATTTGGTGTCCGTCCACATACCAGCTGCCTTTAATTAATTAACTCCGATCTTATCGATCCTTTACTTTTGAGTTTTGAGATCTTATCGATCTTAGTAAGTGCATTAGATGGAAGAGGCAATGGCATCATCAGAAAGCTAAAATGCCAGCTCGAAAGGCTTCAACGACACATCCTCATTCCTCATCTCTCTCTTTTTTTCTCTCTCTCTCTCTCTCTCTCTCTCTCTCTCTCTCTGTTAAAATATCCAAAAACAGAAAACACGCAATCCATGATGCATGCCCTTGTCTTGTCCATTTCTATATACATAATTACATATACATATATATACATGTATAGCCATATATGCATGATTGATCAAAAGCTTTAATTCCCAACTAATCAGGATGCTTTCTTTTTCTTAATTTGGAATTAACTAATCAAGGATTCTCTACTCAAAACAAACTCGAACAAATTAGACTTCATTCTCCACTCAACCAATGCAATTGAGGGCAGTTAATTAAGGGAATCCCTAACAAATTGCCTCCCCTGTTTTCAATCTAATTAAGTATCATTGTTGTTTATTATTTAATGGTATCACTTACCCTTTATTTTCTAAATTAATATAGACTAATTCCTTATAGTAAAATGTACACAAATGATATGCTGACTTGGAGACATTGAGCATTCATGCTTTAAATTAGTGTTTTTTTTTTCTTAAAGCAAGCAATTAAAGATATCTATCTTCCCATTAGCTATTCTATTCTAGCTAGCCAGCTTTTCTTAAAAATTTATCTTTACGATGGAGGACGTGTGTGCCTCTGCCTTTATTCTCATTGATGAGCCATACCTGACTCATGCATCAAAAAGTCTAAGATTTCATCCCTTTAAATACATATGTAGAAAACAAGAAGAAGTCATCATCCTCATTCCTCCTCAATTAACCAGCTAATCGATCATCACTACTCCACAAGGTTACTACTACTTGTTCTGATTCTAGTTATACAACAACAACAACAACAATCAAATATGAAGGCTTCATTTCACGTTCAGCTTGAGGGACAAGTTATTGGTATCCCAATCAATTCAGCAAAGAGACTCCTGCAGCTACCTGCTCATGCTGCTCTTCATATTCCATCATCTGATCATCGTCGTGATCAAACTGGATCTTCAAAACGGACACAAAGTGAGTAATTCCTTTCGCTTAACTCGATCGAGCATTCTTATATATTAATTAATTGTATTTCTGATCAGATAGCTTTGGTTACATACATTAATATTGATTAGTCAATTCATTTATATGTTCAGTGAAGCTGGGGCCTAAAATCAGTGAGACAGTGAAGGGAAAGTTGAGACTTGGGGCTAAGATTCTTAAAGCAGGTGGAACAATGGAGAAAGTGTTCAAGCATTTATTTAGTGACAATGTTAGACCAGCAGGAGAGAAGCTTCTGAAGGCTTCTCACTGTTATCTATCAACCACAGCTGGTCCTATTGCAGGTCTCCTCTTCATCTCCACATACAAGATTGCCTTTTGCAGTGACAATCCAATCAAACTATCATCATCCCCAAATCCAAATGGACAACTCATCAGAGTCCACTACAAGGTTGTGATTCCACTCAATAAGATTAAGAGAGTAAACCAAAGTGAGGATGTGAAGAACCCATCACACAAGTACATACAACTAGTTACTGTGGATAATTTTGACTTCTGGTTTATGGGTTTCTTCAATTACCAGAAAGCTCACAAATATCTCCAACAGGCATTAGTTTCTCAGCCCTAATTAGTTTAAAACATAAAAGCTACAGCTAGCTAGTTTTTAATTTGTGGAATTCCCTCTTCTTGTTTGCTAGTTTCATCAGCAGAATCAGATCATGTAATTATACGATTACAGAGTGACAATGTGTAAATCAGTTACTTTTTCTAATCACTGAATGAGAAATTTCTCTTTTCTTTAATTTGAGAATAATCATGTGGCAATTCGTGCATACCTACCTAGATAGAATCATCAGTTTATTTCCTTGATCTACCTGTATGAATTGGACATTTTGTGTTGATTCATTGACAGCTATTAAATTTCTTATATGTTGTTACTGATTTCAGTTTAATAATCTATCTGGTAATGAAACCTGAAATTGAAATAATATCCATGATATGCAAAGTAAACCACTTTTCCAAATGACTTTTTCGTCGGCAAAAATCATGCCACGTTTTTAAATTTTGACGTTTAAAAAAAAAACTAAAAACGTGTATTTCCGGATCAAGAATATTGATCAAATTGATTTTCAAAGTCTCAAGAAATCATAGTTTACAAATGATATGCTTTCGGGAAGAAAATAAGAAAATGTTATTTTGACCCAAAAAACGTGTATTATAACCCACGGATTTTGGACAATTAATTTTTTTAAATTTCTCTTAAAAATCTCTTATTTGTAAAACAAGATTTTTTAAAGGTTCTTGCACTAACGGAACTAAAAAATCACGACTCAATTTGTCTTTTACGATTTTTCAGAGCCTGAAATTGCAAAATTACAATCCAGTCCTACTTCTGGAGTTTATTTAGATGGTTTTTATCACCAATAGGGTCTAAAATTTGATACATTGTACAAAAAAGTACCTAACTTTCAAAAGTGATTAATAAAGTACATTTTTGAAACTTTGATGGACTGTTATGCACTTTCAAAAACACATCCGTCTAATTTTCCTTACTTGTCTGTTAATTATAAGGACATAACAGTCATTTGACTTATTTCAACTTTCAAAAGTGATCAATAAGGTACTTGAACTTTCAAAAACATATCATTAGAATACCTCAGTCCATTTTTCATTATATCTCTGTTTAAATGACATATGTTGAAGCACATGTCTCTTCCCTCATCTTTCTTAATATTTTCCCTCCAAAATTAACAATGCAATTAATTATTCTCTTTCCAGATTTTTCTTTCAAAATTTCATCATTATCCTCTTCCTATAATCAATAATTAAGTAGACTTTGATTTTTTTTTTAGGGTATGTGCTAAACCCTAAAAGGTGTTCAAACTGATTTTGCTTGAAAATCTCGAATCGTTTATTGTTTTATAAATTTTCTAGTTTTCTAACTTTGAAAAATCATAATTAATAAACGAGTCGATATTTTCGTCTTTTGTCAGCTTGAGAAGTCCTTTAAAATCATGATTTGATTGTGGAAAGATTTTGGTAAGAAAATAAGAATAAGGGATTTTAGCCCCAATATCATGTGTTATAACCCACGATTTTGGGTGAAAAACCATGATTTCGGAAAAAAAAAATATTCTCAACAATTCATCATTATCAAAACATGTTTTTTACAAAGTTTTCCAATTGACAAAACTTGAAAATCTCAAATCGTTTAATTTTTATGATTTTTCTATTTTTCCAATTTTGACAAATCGCATGAGAATTATGTGCATCCTTAGCATAAACATAGGCATTATTAGCCTCTCTGCCTTGGGCATGCATCGTTAGTTACCCTCTCTAGCATGGGCATAGCTAGTTAACATAGGCAAAAAAATAAACAATTCAAAAAATTCACTGCTAATAAAACATGTTTTTTAAAAGATATTTCACACAACAAAACTCGAAAATCTCGGATCGTTAAGTTTTTATGAATTTTCTACTTTTTAGACTTTGAAAGATCGTAAAAAAATAAAGGAGTTAATTTTTTGGCATTCTGTCAATTCAAAAAATCCTTAAAAATCATGATTTGAGTGAGAGAAAATTTTGGTGTGAAAATAAAAACAAACAATTTTGGCCCAAAAAATCATGTGTTATACACACGGTTTGATTTTTGGGTGAAAAACCAAGCTTTGGGCAAAAAAATTTCAAAACTTGACCACCAGTAAAATATGTTTTTAAAAAGTGTTCCAATTCACAGAACTCAAAAATCTCGAATTCTTTATTCTTTTGAATTTTCTATTTTTCCGAATTTAAAAATTCATAAAAAATAAACGAATATTTTTTTTTGCGTTCTGTCAATTCAAAAAATTCTTAAAAATCATGATTTAAGTGTGTCAAGATTTTGGTGCGAAAATAAGAATATGCAATTTTGGGCCAAAAATCATGTTTTATAACCCACAGTTTTGGATCAAAAACCAAGGTTTGGACAAAAAAAATAAAAAAAAATCAAAACTTGACCACTAATGAAAAATTTTCAATTGACAGAACTCGAAAATCTCGAATAGTTTATTATTATTTTTTTCAAGTTTTCCGAATTTGAAAAATCGTAAAAAAAAATAAGTCAATATTTTTTGCGTTCTATCAATTCGAAACGTTCTTAAAAATCATGATTTTAGTGTGAGAAGATTTTGGTGTGAAAATAAGACAAACAATTTTGGCATAAAAATTGTGTTATAACCCACGGTTTTATTTGAAAAACCAAGGTTGGGATAAAAAATATAAAAACTTCTCAAAACTTGACCACTAGTAAAACATATTTTTTAAAACGTATTCCAATTCATAGAACTGGAAAATCTCGAATCGTTTTTTGTTTTTTTAATTATATAGTTTTCCCAATTTGAAAAATCATAAAAAATAAACGAGTCAATTTTTTTTTGTGTTCTGTCAATTCGAAACGTCTGTAAAAATTATGATTTAAGTGTGCGAAGATTTTGGTGTGAAATAAGAACATGCAATTTTGGTGTGAAATAAGAACATGCAATTTCTCAAAAATGTGTGTAACCAACGATTTTGGAAAAAAAAAAAACCGAGGTTTGGGCAAAAAAAATAAAACATTCTCAAAACTTGACCCTCGGTAAAACATGTTTTTTTAAAATGTATTCCAATTGACAGAACTCGAAAATTTTGAAATATTTTTCTTTTAATTTTCTAGTTTTCCAAATTTGAAAATAGTGCTAAATAAATGAGTCAATTTTTTTGAGTTATGTGAATTTGAAAACTCCAAAAAAATTATGATTTAAGTGTGTGGAGATTTTGCTATGAAAATAAGAAATTTCTCAAAACTTGACCATCAGTAAAACATGTTTTTTAAAATGTATTCCAAATGACAGAACTCAAAAATTTCGAAATGTTTTTCTTTTAATTTTCTAGTTTTCCAAATTTGAAAAATAGTGCAAAATAAACGAGTCATTTTTTTGAGTTTTGTCACCCACTGTTTTGGTTGAAAAACCAAGGTTCGGGCCAAAAAAATAAACATTTCTCAAAACTTGACCAGGAATAAAACATGTTTTTTAAAAAGTGTTCCAATTGACAAAAATAGAAAATCTCAAATTGTTATTTTTTTTAATTTCTAGTTTTCTGAATTTAAAAAATCGTAAAAAATAATAAACGATTCGATTTTTTTGCGTTCTGTCAATTTGAAACGTCCTTAAATATCAGGATTTAAATGTGTGGAGGTTTTGGTGCGATATTAAGCACATGCAATTTTGGCCAAAACATCGTGTGTTATAACTTATAACGCATGGTTATGGGTAAAAAATCAAGGTTTGGGCAAAAAAAATAATTTCTCAAAACTTTACCTTCATTAAAACATATTTTTTAGAAGGTATTCCAATTGACAAAACTCGAAAATCTCAATAGTTTTTTTTTAGTTTTTCGAATTTTAAAAATAGTACAAAATAAACGAGTCAACTTTTTTTGCATTCTGTCAATTTCAAACGTCCTTAAAAATCATGATTTGTGTGCGTGGAGATTTTGGTGCGAAAATAAGAAAATAAAATTTTGGCCAAAAAATCGTGTACCCACAATTTTAGGTGAAAAACCAAAATTTAGACTATGTTTGTGAAAAAAAACCCTTACTTATATGTTGTCCAGTTAACTTCGAAAACTAATAACCCAGTCTTAGTTCTGGATTTCATTTAGATGCGGTTAACTATATTACGGTCCTTTACTGAGGGTCATGGAATGGAAACATTTATTTCTCACACAATTACAATAAGAGAAACATGAATACATGATGAATGTACAAATAATACATTATGAAGGATTCATACAGGACATTTATCAGATTCCAAGATTAAAACAGGGCAAGAAATTAGCTCAAAGTAAGACGTCAGGCTCACCCAAACTCCCGGTGAAGTTGACTTTACAAGATTGAGGAAACTGCAATCCGGCCTCATCACAACCCCCCTTTGTAATTTGTGGGCATGACCTTACATCCAGGTATTCTAGCGACTCGCATTTCTCCAACACCATACCTATCCCTGCCACACTGATTTTTGGGCAGTTACTGACCTTTAAGACCTTTAAGGTCAGGGTCAGGGTGAGCTCAACTTCAGCGCCATTTAAACCCTGAAAGGCAGCATCTGTCACCTCCTCACAGCACCCAATGTCAAGAGCCTCGAGGCTTCTGCACTGAGCCAGAATGCAGCTCAAGGAAGAGTCTGTGATATTTAGACACCAATCCATCCTCAAGTTCTTGAGACTAGTCTGACAAGAAGAGGCCAGCAATTTTATTGATGAGTCAGAGATGTCACGGCAGCCACCAATGATTAGAGTTTCAAGATTTTTGCAGAATTTGGCCAAGGATATTATAGACTCATCCCCGACTTTGTAACAGTCCAATAACTTTAGTGTCTTGAGAGAAGATGAACATGCCTTGGAGACACTGGAAACACCAATATCTCCGACGTTGCTGCATTTGTTGATGTCTAAAAACTTGATCTGTTGACATCCATTTACAAGGTCACTAAGTCCAGAATCAGATATGTTAGAGCAACCTTGGAGCCCCAACTCTTGTAAAGAGTGACAATTCTTGGAAAGAGCTTGTAATAGTACATCAGTTATAAATCTGCAGCCAGCAAGATGCAGTGCCCGAAGGTCTGAGCAGCCCTCAGCAACAGCTGATAATCCTTTGTCTGTTAACTTTCTGCAATATGATACATCTAGAGACTGTAGTGATGAAAGACCAGATCCAATCGCAATGAGTCCAGCATCTGAAACTCCTGTAATAAGTTATATCCAAATTTCAAACATGAAAGCGAAATCATTAGAGAGGTATCCCTCCCTGGAAGGAAACTGTACACAGCAAAATAAGCAAAGACAAAGCCATCGATGCAAAATCTAGCACTATGATCAACAGCGCATTCAGGAATTACCTTTACAGTTTTGCAAAGTGAGGAGTGTCAAGCACTTAAATCCATGAGCAATAACAGAGAGATCAGAGTCGGTAACACCTGGATAAAAGGACCTGGAAATGGACTGGGAGAGGTCGAGTTCATGAAGCCTGGAGAACCTGGCAGCCATTTTGCGAAGCATGTGAGGGCCCGCACGTGCGGAGAGCCTCTTCCTCTCAGTGCTCTGCAAGTGAAGCCACCTCTTGCAGACCAGGCCGAACACCTCCTTGTCCCTCTGGCTCTCCAGCTTTGCTAGCACCGATCGAAGCTCGTCATCGGTAAGTGCCTCGTTTATAGCCGCCATTGATTGATTGATTGAAACTCAGATCCTCCTTACCCCAATTTCAATTTCAATTTCGATTTCGTTTGGGGTGAGAGATTGAGAGAGAGAGAGAGAGCCCGCTGGGTGGGTGGAAAACTGGAAATACTAAAGTCGTGTCTGTCCTTTTCTTGTGTTGCTGGTGCAGTACGTTGGGCGTTTTAGTAATTCTTTTTGGGAAGAAGGGGATTTATAAAACCCACCCCGAGGCAGGCCCAAAAGGCCGGAAATTACAAGGACACAAACAACTTCCAATGGACAAGCCCAATCGGAAGGAAAAGACATAGGAAATTTAATCTTCACGGACAAGCCCAATCGGCAGGAAAAGACATAGGAAATTTAATCTTCACGGACAAGCCCAATCGGAAGGAAAAGACATAGGAAATTTAATCTTCACCTTTGCTCAGTAAGCTAGGACAAAGAAATGAAACCTAAAAACAAAAACTAAAGCTAGTAAAAAGACCCAAAACAGGGCCCCCATATAACATACAAGTAACAATTAATAAACCAACAAGTTGTAAATAACCCTAGCCGCCACCCAGTACGTTGGGCGTTTTAGTAATTCTAGTAGAGAGCTTTTATGTAGAAAAGAGGGTAGGGCTTGACGGACAATTTACGCATAGGCTCAACCTTCCTTACTTGGTACTAATTCATTCGTTTAGGTATCAACTTCCTATCAATCTAGACGGCTTGACGGACAATTTACGCTTAGGCTCAACCTTCCTTACTTGGTACTAATTCAGTCGTTTAGGTATCAACTTCCTATCAATCTAGACTAATAATAAAACTCATTTCTCTAAATCCTCTAATACAACAAAATTAAAGGGTGAATTATTTATCATCTCATCCTTTTTCTTCAAACAAAATAAAAATTTTGATCCCTCCGACTTTTCCCTCTCTTTTCCACACCACCACACCTTGGAGGGAAAACGCTCTCAAATCCAAAAGCCCTTGTTTCTACTGGCACAACAAAATTAGGGTTTCGTTTCTGCTCAAGCTTCGCAAACCGCGATCTTTATCATTTCTCTCTTTTTCCGATTCCTATTCTGTTTCGGGAACAGTGACCATCACTTCCGATTTCTGAATTTCCAGCTTGATTTCAGTTCAGGTACGACTATTGGAATTGATGCATGCTTTTGTTTTTGCTTGAGTCTCAGACTCACTGATTGAAGGTCCGATTTTCAATTTCGTGTTTTATATCTTTGTTTTCTCTTCAAGTACCGGAGGTTGGATTTGATCCTCTTGATTCTGGTTTGTGTGCCTATTAATTGCCTAGGGTTTCTCTCTGCGATTTATTTTTAAGGATGCTATTTAGAATTGTGAAATCCAAATTCTATGATTTTGCTTCCATTTCGGCAAATTAGTTTAGCGGTTAGATTCTAAAAATTGGGACTTAGGTTGAATTTTTTTTGAATTTGTAGTTTAGAAATGACATTTTTCGGTTGAGGTTTGAATGTGCTTACAAAAACTTGGGGAAATCGATTTAAATGGGTTTTAGTGAAGATAAGTAGACCTTTTTGGTCACAGACTTTGAATTGCAGTAGCTTTGTTCTTGAGAATTCATTCAGGTTCAGTGGTGGAGTCAATTTATGTTCATTAAGTGATCAGACTGTGAATTGCAAGCAACTATGATTTTCAATTCTAGACTTGATGTTCCAATGTTGCAGAGCTTAATAAATTTTAGTGTGATTTGAGGTATGAAGTAGAAAAAAACCAATTTCTTTGGTAGGTTAAAGGCTTAAAAGCTAAACGAAGTCCTATACTGTGCTGTGAGTTATTAGATAATGTAGTTTAGAAGAGAGGGGGGTGGGCATATTTACATAGTTTTTGGACACCCACGGCTTTGCACTGCCTTCCTCTGCCTTTGTGCTTCCCAGACTTTTCTCTTTATTCTCTCTTTTGTTTCTCTCTGCTTGCTGATAGCTAGCATGTTGTTTTTTTTGTCTCTTTTCACGGGCTTGGTCCCTTTTTCCGTGCCTTTGTGTTTGCTTGGTGTTGGCTTTGGTCTTTATCCTCCACACCCTATGTTCCTCTCCTTTTTGTTCAATAAATTAATCTTAAAAAAAATATTAAAAAATTGCTTGAAAGGTTTAGCTCATCATCCAGATGGATATGCCACAAATCTATAATGTGCTTTGAAAGAGACAGCTAAACTTGTAATAGCTTAGTAGTGCATAATGTGGTGATATCTTGCCATCCTAGACTAATGTGTGGTTTAGGAAGTCATGAATGGTTAAACCAATTGCTTTGACATTTAAACCAATTGCTTGGTTAAATATGAATGGTTGGAAATTTGTTAGTGGAGATCATGAAGTTGCTGAATTTTTGAGTTTTCCAATTCTGTTTTTATGTGAATGTTTTTTTTTCTTGTATGATTTGTTGCTCTAACATCTAAACTGTTATTCAGGTACATTATATGGCATCTACAAGGTGCTCAAACCGCCTCAGAGGAGAGTCATCTCTCTCCTCCTAGCCACCTTCATGTAGAGTCGGGTCTGAACTTTTTAGTTCAGACATCATTTGACTCCTCAATGATTATGCCTAAGAAAGTGCATATTCTTGTGAAAGATAAGGGAAGTGTTGATTTCGTTGCTTATATGACACGAGACAGTCTCTTGTCTGTTTCATTTGAGGATGTGAAGCAGTTCATGAGTACAGCTTCTTCATTCGACATCGAGCTATCAGACGGTGGATTTATTCGCCGATTGATATTCATAACCACCCAGGTTAGCTCTTAATTTATTTATTTTTCAATCGAGAAATTATTTTCATTTTGTTTGTTTTTGACTTAGTTGTACATTTCATGGAGGGAAAAGAAATTGGCGTTTGCATGAAAGATGCAATAATGCATCATTGCACGGAGTTGGCAAAGGTAATGCCTTTGTATGTTTGGTAAAGGCTAAATCGGATTTTGGAAAGAGCCGTTAAGGCAAAATTAGCGTAAATGATATTTTTGTAAATGACAATAAATAAGAGTTAACTACATTGACCGAGGCCGAAATGACAATGAAATAGGCTTTTTTTTTTACACGATGCCTATTACAACATGTTAAATACATGAGCGAAACCAAATCTTCCATTAGACATTTTTCGATGTCTTGGATCGCACAAAATCTTTATATGTCTACTAATGTTTCTATAACATAAGTATAAATATTTCTATAACATAATAATAAGAAGTGAAAATTACAAAATATTAATATCATTGAACACTAATTAGTAGCATTATAGCCCTAAATATTATTACTAATACTCTTTCAAAATATTTATTTATTACAAAACAACATTAAATAAAAATAATTTAGGTTGATGTTATAATTAGAAACGGGTACCTTAGAAGTTTTCAAAAATTCTGAAAATATTCATAGATAAACTTCAAGGTGTTAGTCTACATTTTCAATTGGAATTGCATCAACTTTTATTTAGATGAATATTTGGTGAATATTCATATTTTGTCACTCGGAAGCTAAAAATATTGAATTACAAGAAATCAACATCATTTATCCAAATTTTTTTCATAAAAACTAAATAAAAATGATATAAAATAATGTGAAATTATGAACATATCATTGATCCACATGGTATGTCATTTTTTTTATGTGTTGCATTACTAGTTATTAACTTGTTATAGCTCAATCAAAACTTTTTAATATCACATAAATTTTTATTTTAATCTAATAAAAAATAAAAGTAATTAGGCCCGGCCCGGTCCGATAAATTAGGGAGGCCCGATAAAGCCCAGCCCGCTTCAAAGGGCCGGACTTGGGTTTTCAAATTTGGATTAAAACCCGGTCCGACCCGGCTCGCAAATATATTTATTTAATTAAAGCCCGACCCGGCCCGGCCCGTTGCCGAGCCCTAAATTCAGATACATCACCAGTTCTCCTAGATTATATAGATATGGAGATGATAATGATGATGATTAGAGGGCATTCGCCAGCTAGCTGGCTAGGTGGTTGTGGAGTGGTATATATATTATTATCTTAGAAAGAAAACACTAACCATTGAGGTCCGATATGGTCAGGTCAATGAGTAAGAGGAAACAGAGGTTGGGCTTGGGCCTGCATTGATTTAATAATCATGTAGAGGAATACGTGCATCCAAAATAATTTCAATTGTGCCTCTCCCAAAACAGAGAGAGGTCAAATGATACACTACAAATGTTTAGGACACAAATATGTAGAAATGTGGATGATACCCTCTTCCTTCCTTCCTTCCATAAACAAACTTGTGCGGATCGTGAGAGAGCGTCCTGTCCTGTCCTGTCATCTATTATTCAGAAATCAGATGCATGATGATGCACTACAACACAGACTATTACTTGTTTAACCCTCCTTTTCTCACTCTTCATTTTTAACAGACAAACTCTATATATACAAGAGGATGATGCCAAGCAAAGCAACAAAGATTCATTGTTTCATTCATTTGTGCCAAAACATCATCTTCATCAAAATGGAAAGAATATTGCCCTGAGGTCAGACTCTCATGGTCTTGCATACAAAAGGAACAGCGCACCAATCGCCTGGCAAACAGAAATTGCTCAGATAACACTATTACATTGCCTACAACATCTATCAAAGTTGAGACTTCTGTATTCATTCATGAGAATAATTAATCTCTTTGTATTTTTGCTTGTAACATGTGAACAACAAAGTAGAACAAAAAAATGAGTGCTAATGAATCAATTGGATATCGTAGATTCTTGGAGGAAAAAGAATTCGAGTCATGGTCAGTGGCTCAATAATTTAGGTTAATGACACTGTTTGCAACAAGTAAGCACACAGTCCTCCAGAAAGTGAGTTAGCTCTGAAGTATACAGCTTCGGGTCATTTCTGAAATGATCAACATGGGGGGTCGAAACAAAGTTGCAAGCCCTAACCTCATGTCCTGCCCTCCGCTGCTGTTTTATGAACGATTCCACAGACCCTGCAGGAATGACTCTGTCCGCAGAGCTGTAAATATATAATTGCGGACAACTTGGTTGTCGTGCTGACAATAAGCCCAAAACATCAGAAAGCCTCCTGCAATGCCACAATATATTAGAAAAATTCTTGCAAATACTCAACACATGTTCTGAAAGAGCAACATTTTAACTAGTACTCCGATTAATCAGGCATCTAATTTCAATTTTCACCTTATAACAAACCCAATTTTTTTTTTCAGATAGACTACCTGTTTCCTGTCCAAAAATAAACTAGACCACCTGATATCAAGATAGCCTACCTGTTCACCGTAGGAAGATTCAAAACCACCTCAAAGAACTTCTCCAAAACTAAAAGCAAAGCTGCCTCAGTTACTGCAGGTTTGGGTGCCACTACACCCGTGCTGTCAACCAAAACATCCCTACCTAACTCATTAGCGTCTGTGGTTCCTTTTGTTGCTACACTACGCTTTTTCAGAAAGGCTGCAGAGAAACCAGAAGCCCAGACCTACACAAAGACAAAAATTAGATTGCAGTCAACCACATAGAAATCATCAAAAGAAAAAACCTGGAACCCAAAAATAAATTTAAAAAGCAGATAATTTTCATGACAGGCGCAAACAGCCATTTGAAAAGTTTGCGACTATGTGGAGATAACTTTTTATTGTTTTAGCAAGCATTAGTAGACAATCTCTGTTCTTTCCCAGTTACAGAAGTGCAATTATCATTTACCTGCGGGTCAGGTACTGCAACAGGTGCAGAATCCACAACGCAGCCCCGAATCCTGCCCATTACAGAAGGATCGTGCTTCTGAAACTTCTCCAACATTACACCATACCTGGAACATGAAACCCAAACCAACAAATGATGAAACAATCTTACAAGAGAAAATGAAAAGAGAGAGGGGGAAAGCATACTCACGTTAACCATCCCGTGTTGCTGAAAGTATGAAAAACCAGGTTCTTTCCCTGTTCCTCTTCTAACCAATCAGCCAAATGGGTGACAAGCAAGTGAATGTGGTCTTCCACTTTCCCGCCTGGTTGGTATTTGATAATGTCAGCCATGGGCAGAGTAAACGTAATGGCGTGAAACCCTCTTGAAGTATACCAGTCGGCATACGTCTTGAGATGTTTTTGCTTTGCTCCCAGCCATCCCAGCAAAACCACCACAGTCCTCATCTTTGCTGATGAACAATCAGAAGTACCGGAAACATCTACTGCCTTTGGCTCAGGCAAATGCCATCTGTAGGAGACCTCGGGTAGGGAAGTAGATGGTATAGCATGATGCTTATATGCAGTTGGGTTTGGAGCTTTACCCAAGTGTGCAGAGTGATACAGATTAAGAAGAGCAGGTGAAGAATACAGCAACTTGGGACCAGAATTGCTGCAGTCTGAATTAGGAATTGGGAAGTTAATATTGGGAACAGGTACTCGAATTCTGGAGATAAACGACAAGTTTGCAAGCTTAGAAACAGAAATATGTGAAACGCAAGAAGAGGTTGATAACTCGGAGTCGTTGGATTTGTGAGGGGGGAGTATGACAGGAAAGTCGGAAGAAATGGAGGCAACGCCAACAGCGGCGGCTGCGATCAGAGGTCGTTGAAGGATTCCAGACAAGGAACCCATAATGCCCAAAATCGCAATTTCTGTCTCATGCCAGTATCAACATAATAAACCAAACGCAATTCGATGGATTCCGAAGCCAAGCTGCAGAGAGAGATGAACGCCACCAACAAATAAAAATATAGGTATCAATGTTGAACAAGGAATCCGAATTTTACATGGAAAACACGCGAGAATGAATGAATGAATGGAATAATGAATGCTAGAGTGAAAGAGGAGGTTAGGTATATTCGCGAATTGTTCTTACCTGGACTTGGACTTGGAAATTGGAATTGTCTTCAAAGTTCAAACAAAACAAAATCAAATCGGGCTGTCAAACGACGACATTGACAGCCCGACGATTACCACGCGCACAAGACACCGACCACCCCCTCTTCAATTCTCAATTCTGATTTCTCAAGGTCTGCGCTTTTAAATGCACAATTTAATTTAGGGAATTACAGTTCCCGCTGGCTGGCTTACAACGCCAACAAAATCATGCCACGTGTTGCGATAGCTCACGTCAATCCTTGCTTGGATAAAAAGACTTGTTTATCCTTGCCACGCTTCTGGTCTCGTCTTTCTCCTTCTGGGCAATCGAATAACGATGATATTCTCCGTCCAGTTCGGTTTCCGACCACCAACCCCATGTGAATAGTAAATATATGCACTTGAGTTCCGTTCACCGTATTTTATTTTTACTTTAATCAAAGTGCATACGGCAAAGAAAGAACCAAAAATCATGATAGAATGAATATTCCAAGAGGTTTGATGGATGTTCCTGTAGAATATCCCATCGGAGACGGAGACCCATACCCATACATACATATTGTCATTGAACCTTTTCTTTTCTTATGAATAACTTATTGACCTAGCTAAATTGTGAAAAGCTACAATTATCAAAAGATAGGATAACTCAATTGTAAACTATGCATATCCCTTGCTTGCTTTTGTATGCACTACGCAGCAAGCAACTATATAGGTAACGTACCCATTCCTTGTCCTTCATGGCTTGCGGACAAGAAAACCAATGTTGTATACTCTAAGATTGCAAATCACCAAATTCAATACGTAACACCCTCAAATCCAAATCCTGTCCTATATCATCCATTTCTATGTGGATATATGCTGTATCAATAACCACACTACAGGGGACTACTAGCTCGTCTTCTTCACCAATTAATACATTACACTCTCCATATACACCCTCCTTTGGACCTAGATTTAACATACACGACTTTGGAACCGACAGCTTATGTCTTCTCCAAGCAAAACCTTCCTCCTCCTTTGCAATCAATATCACCCGATGTCGGCGACCCAAAAGTTGACACACATACTTCATATCTCCTACACCAAGGGCACGCCGAACACGCGTAGATGAAACTTGTCCTCTGTCTTTCAAAACAGAGTTTATACTTGCGTTATATGGCTTCTTGTCCATAACAGATTTTATGATGTAAGCCCCCATCCCATATTCTTCGCACAACTTCACCAGCTCCCTCGCATCACCAGCTGCTTTATATCCAAATCGGTAGTTTTCACCTGCCACAATTACCCATTGCAAACATGCTCATGTATATCAACTACAGTATGCATGTTCCACTCATGTAATGAACAATACAACGATCTGCAATACATTTCTATAAATTATTTTTTACCTGCCACAACCCCACAAACTCCAAGCTCTGTCAATAACTTTTCAACAAATTCCCGTGGAGTGAGTTGTCGAACACTTGAAAATTCAATTTGAAACTCTGCAGGGGCCATGTTACCACAGTATGGAGCCCAAGTCGAAAGAACCCGCTTTCGATCACATTTGGCAACTATTGGAGCCCTGTTCAATTTTACCAAGATAAGTTCACTTAGAGGAATTTTTACTGCAAAAACTAGAACATTGCAAGCAAACAAAGAAATGAAGTTCCAATGTTTATAATGGACTCCAAGGAAAGCCATCTTGAAGGAAGACCATCACACCTTTTGATCAGAATAGATGATAAATTCAAATCCAAAAGGAAAGAAGGTAGGAAGTTACAAAGCAGATCCTGAACAGATTCCAAATAATTCACAATCAACATGATTCTAAAAATTTTATCTCAGAAGGACAAATCCCTTATGGAATTCTTATTAATAAACATCTTCTTCACCTCCTTACCATACGGTTGATTATTAATATATTTCGAATACTGCATTGAAGAAATAAGATAAAAAAACATAAAAAAATCTGTTCAGAGGAAGGAGTCTTACCAACTTTCTTAATCCCCATCATCATTAAAAACGGATATCAACAACATAAATAACAGGATTCTAAGGACAGGAGCAACTGAAAAGACGCTTCAAAAACCAAAAAAGTGGAAGGCAGTTTGAACATATGATAAACAAAGAACAAGGGTGCAATGCTACAATACCTAGGTTCCCAACCCAGTACTTCTGCCATTCCGACAAATGATAAAAGAAATGGAGGTCCGACCTTTGATGCTTGAATCGCAAGCTCTCGATGACCAATATGAAGGGCATCGAATTTTCCCAGTGCAACTATTCCTCCTAGGAACGATACCAAAAAAACAATAAGTTATATGTTTTAAGATGAATATGCTTAACTAAGCAGAGAATTATACCAATTTTAAATTTCAGTACAAAAGGCATGTATGGAAAGCCTATACATCTATGAAGAAAACTCAGTGAAAGAAAAGGAGTGCAGTGATGCAACTTGCTAAATGACTGAAAACACTTGACAATATCATAATGGTGCAGATTCAAATGAATCCAACGGAGAAACTTGGAAGTTCTCTCAATGCATAACTAGACTCGAAAGTGTTCTATGTCTAAAATAAGGATATGTATTGTAGTTATGTAGGTATAAGAAACCTTTTTGTACTATACTGATTTTTTTTGTATTAGTTTCTGCTCAGCAGTTGACTAATTGATTTTAAATTTGAGCTCAGTAGATTACTTTCCAAGTGGTATCTATAAGTTATTAAGTCATGAAGCTACTGAAAGGCGTATCATAGAGTACTTGATGAAGCAACTAGGAGCTATTTGTCTATTTCACCGAGTACAACACACAAAAACGTTCTTACAGATAGACTAGTGCTATATTTTACAGAACTTAAAAACAGAATGCATTTGTTTATATAATGTGATGGAACATGCTGGTGAAAAAACGAAAATGCGGAAACAGGTGGAAAGAAACCTGCCACTGAGGACAATACTTCGGAGGGAAGCTCACGTTTATCTTCTCGTTGGCTTTGCAAAAGAAAAGGAATCAGGGTTTGACCACATACATATATATACATACATACATTGCATATGTGTGTGTGTGTATTTGAAGGATTCAACATGAAAACGAAACCATCATAAGCACAATTGAATCAATTGATTAACGTTAATTCCTACATGGTATCTCTTCATTGAATCAATAAGACTGCAAAAGTCATATCCCATTCTCGGTTACAATAATACTTTTCACATCTTTCTTGTCCTGGGGAAAAAAGAAGAATAGTTTATAATGACACAGAAATTGATATGGACAAGAAAACAAGGAGGCAAATTGAACACGAAAACCAGAAAAATAAAAAGTTGAAGGCAGTCGCAGTTGCAGCTGCAGTACCTAAAACAGTGGGAGAGAGTGGGTATGTCGGTTGGAGACTTGGAATAAATGATAGACATTCTACGAGCAGTCAAGGGTTTGAGAGACCGTCGTAGCTGAGCGATTCGAGTGCCCAACCTCCTCGATCCAAACCCAAATACAAATCCAAAACCAAGTTGGGGATTCGAAAGACGAGAGCTGCCACCACTCAACATTTTCCTATTTATTTGCAATTCAATTCAGGACTCCCTACCTCAAAACTCAACCCACTCACTCGCTACAATGTGAAGGCTTTTCAAGATGCGACCTTTTTTTTATTACGCCTTTACATCCGTACTTTTTTCTTTTTCTAGGTACTCGTAGTCTTACTATTTTCGTCTGTGTATCACATATATATTGCAAGTGAGGACTTAACCTCCCAATTTGATTGTACATGAGTGGAATTAAAACTATAGAGCATCCCCTCTAACCATACTGCTATACATTGTCTTTTCGTTTCATATTAGTTATAAACATCGAAAATTATTCTATGCACGGTCAATCTCGACCGTTCGTATAAAAGCATAGTAAATATCAGCCGTCCAGATGAGAATGTCAAATTGAGAATTTACTATTTTGCCCTTTTTTTACTCTGCGTGCATATGCGTTCCGTGCATTGAATGCAATACTTATTGTTTATCGGGAGATTGGTCCTCGAGGCATTTCAACGCCAATTCCTTTTGCGATTTGTGGAGTCTTTGCAACATGAATTGTGAAACTTTACAAAGAGTTGGCAGCATGAGAAAGCTGAAATATGTGGTAGTCACTAGTCATCATGTTACAGAATTCATTCATCAATGTGAAGCTTCCATTGCACTATAAATTAAAAAGATGTACATATTGGAAACGCTAACACCACTAGCTCTTCAGGGCACCAAATAGCTTGCAACAACAAAACTCTCACAATTTCTATGCAGCTCCACGAGACACCTATAATAGAGGGGCTAGCAAAAACCACGAGACAACTAGCCCAACCATATAAAACAATAATTCTATCATCACTTTCTTCCCCATGGTGATTCACTCAGTACAACCCAATTAGAGCAATTTAATTTATCCTTGAGCTGTTCCTCCTTCCCCACCACTTCTTTTTTGCCCTGTCAACAGTACCCTCTTCATTTCCAAGCTTAGTCAACACCACCTTTGTCTCCCGAAGTCTTGCCCCATAATCCTTCTTCCAAGCCTCAAACATCTGCTTCAACCTTCTAAGCTCTCGGTCAGGATCAAGACTTGCTTCAACTTGACCAGATTTTACCTCCACCAAGAACTTGGCGTCATCACCAAATACTTGACTCCTTTGGTCAAATTCTTCAGTCAACCGGCTTATAACACTCAAACCAGCACTCATTGGTCTTCCCCCATTGCTATCTTGGCCTTTATGGTTACTTCCTGTATCCCAACTATAGTCACGATCATCACTTGCATTAACCGATGCATCAGAATTTCTCGAAGAATCATCAATGGCAAGGCTCTTCTTGGCAATTGAGAGGCTGGATTGTAGGGATCTCATTTGCTTCTGCCACACTTCTTCCATGGATTTCATTTTCAGCTCATATTCGGACCAGCGGCTCTCATACTGCTGGAGGCGTTGGTGGAGGATGTCATTCTCCTCTTCCTTCTCTCTCAAGGCAGCTTCGGCCTTAAGAACACGGCGTTGTAATTCAGCAAGAAAAGATGACTTGACCAGCACCTCATCTGACTCGTTAGCCTGTTTGAGATTCTAACTGTTAATTATTTCGAGAAAAAAAATGCAGGACAAGCTCTTGCATGTGCTCACATAAATATCAGACATTCTGAAAAATTATTTGTAGTCATAGAAGTTACTTGTTTACTTGTTTGTAAAATATTTACATGAATCTATTATCTAGTAAAAAATTCCAGAGCAGTAATTGGCCCTGAGGAGTGCAATTATGAGGTTTAATCTGAGAACCGACAGTGTGCAAATGAAAGCCGTACAAGGTCAGGGGTCATACTGATAATTGGAAAGATACAAAGGATACAATGAAGGTGCAAAGGCCATAGTACAGTAATGAGGAACCTAGAAGAGTCAAAGAATACCTTTGTGCTCCCAGGTTTCAATAATCCTATACCTCCTGAGCATCTTCTGACAAACCAGCCACGATAAACTGCAAACATAGCTTACACACAATAATCAAACATATTCAAGTAATGTGGATAGGGGTTGACCTAAAAAATATCGACAAGTTTCAGCACAGGTTTAGCGGTTTTACTTTGGGTAATAAGATCCAAAAGGAGGGGATTAATAAATATTACCACAGGTCCTTTTATGTTGAATATATTTGCCATGTATCTCTATCTGTTTTACTATCTTTTTGTAAACTAATTTCATCTAGGAATAACCAATTATTAAGTCATTTAATATCAGTAAGTACCAAGTCCAAGAAATGTGAAAATAAACGAGTATGCCCACTCAGTTTTTCCAATTTTCTTGTGTAATGAAATTAGGGACTGAATTCAAGCAGATATAATTTCAAGCCTGATTTTGACCTCCTCATATTTAACCATTTCGCCATCATGCCATTTTATTTCCTTTTAAAGAACTGACACCCTGCAGACTGTTGCCTTTGTGTTAAGACATAATTTCCTATCTCAGGAGGTTTGGCTTCAATCCAATATGAGTGGGTACTTGTCACGTTAAGGAATGAAATACATGACAGTAGGTGGTTATAACTAAGGAACAAGGCTTAATATACCTGATTGTATCACGACTGATGCATCATAAATGCTCTTGAATTTCTTCCTTGCAATCCTGCTTTTCATCTGCTTTTGTATGATAACAGCAGCTCTATACTTCTGTAGTGAGATTGCAAATTCCTTTCTGATTTTCTCTCCCCTTACAACTGAACAAAGTAACTTAAATTATATTAGATATCCCAGTTTGCTTCCTGGAAAAAATATGATATAATTAACCAAAATAAATATAGAGCAGGGCAATACAGGACTGAAGCATGGTGATTCCTCTTCTCAGCTCCTTAAGGTAACATCGAGCTTGGTGTCCTCTAAAGCAGCTTTGAACGCGTAAAATGCCATGGAGTGTACGGTTTCTGGTATCCTCAAGCACCCCAATCTGCATCAGATTTTTTACCGCGTTTATATCAGTGACACATAAATGTTATGGAAATCCATGTTCACAGAAGCTGACACCAGCCAAATCCAACGAATAAAACATAGTCAATTTTTCCCTTTCCCCAAAAAAGAAAGGCAAATACATCAATTTACCTGTCCAGTTCGGAAAAATAATTTTGTATAGCCTACTTGATACATCTCTGGTAAAATATTGAACTGATTAAGAATAGCAACTGAAACACTAAGTGGATCCTGGGATGCAACATTCTCCAGCAGAAGAAAACCATATCTGATGCAAGATTTATTTACACAGACGAACAATAATTAGATACTGGAAAGAGGCATAAAGTATTCGAGAGCTGAAACAGAAGTGAAGTTATCTTTTGTTACCTTCTTGCAAACTTCTGGTGAGACATTCTGGTAGGAAAGCCAGACCTCGATATTCGAACCACTTCAAGGACTCCACAACATCTTAATTGCTGCAGGACCAGTCCTTGCTCATATAATCCAGGAGATTGAATATTGTTGGGCTTGATACAACGTATGAAATGTGGAGTGGTGTTCTCTAGACGTTTCATTAGTACGAACAATTGACCCTAAACACGAACACAAATAAGTGAATCAAAAGAATACAACGGCCAGATAATGTTACTCCATTCTTGATAGTATACATATTCATTTTTCAAGTACGTGAGACTCCTAAAGAATTGATAGTATTCAACTATTCATGATCATGTTACCATAGTTATACTCTTTATATTCATAATCATGTACAGAAACACTTAAAAAATGGAAAGCAGCATACCTTAAATTTGGTGGCAACACTCAGCTTCTGGGAGTCTGCTCCACCTAATTTATACAAGGGGCCAACTAAAGGTTTCTCAGATTGATTAAGCATACTAGATGCAAATATCTGAGGAAGGTGGCATGAGCATGAGGAAAGAAGCTGAATGGAATCCAAATGCAGCAAGTCTCTATTCTTCTCCAAAAAACCTGTTGTGTTATACGTAACCTGAGTGGAAGAAAACGAGGAACTATCAAACATTCAGGTAATCAAGAAAAAATTGAACCAGAACCTTATCCTTTTTTTCAGTTCATGAGTACTTTGAGATAATACATGGAGAAAATTGTTAGCACCGGGGCCTACTTAGGTGGTAAAGGGGTGGTCTGGGGTTGGCATAGTTTTTCGGTCCAAATCTGAACGATCAAGGAAAGGTACCCTTGATGCCCTATGCCAGTTCATTTCTAACTATAATGAAGATAAAAGGTCCTGCAGCACAAAACAAATATAAATAATGCTGGAAATGAATGAATGAATCACAAGGACTACCTCTCCAGCATAATGACTGACGGTAAAGGCTTTGTCTCGTTCTCCTCTAAAACAAGAATTAGAACTCAGATGTTGCTTAAGCTTGTTGGCAAAAGTCAGATCACTACCATTTGGGAAAGTGGACTCTTCATCTAACAGGGACAGTAATCCCAGCGGTCTCTGCATTTTATATTGCAAGAAGGTTCAGGGAAACACTAACTATAAATTAAGCTTTAAACACTAGAAAGGGGAAATATATAAGCAAGCAAGAAAAATTTGGTTATCTTCACTGACTAGATTGTTAAACAAAGGACAACCGTAGAGGGGAAAAAGGTACAGCAACATAACATCCAAGCTTCACAAACAAGCAAATTAAGAGGTGCTCATATCTGAATTGCTTTGATGAATAACTTAGATTTTGGATATGCAAAATCACAATATATCATGCATCTCACATATGAAGAATTAATTAGGCATCTTTTTGCACAATAAAATCCTCAACCATGCACCAACATTTTAGTATCATGTTGTCTTTCAAGATGCAGATCGATTATTTCCTTAAAGTACAATTATAGATATTGTGTCAAAATTCTATATGCATACCAAAATGTAGAGAGTATGAAGCCAAATATTATTTTACACAATTATAAAGTTAACAAGTTACTCTACCGTACAAATTACGAAATACTTATACTTAAGCTGATCATGACAAGTTCAGTACCTTTTCAAAAAGACTTAGGCAATGCTGGTTGTCTTCAAATTCAACTTTCGTCCAATCAATGCCATCCTGGATATATTCCTGAAAAGATATTATAAAAAAATAGCAGTTAACAAATTAGTCTCCTCTCTCATAAAGCTCCTCATTACAAAGCAAAAAATCAGGAATCAGTTAAGAATTTGGTTCAGACAAGGCAAGCACAGTTTCTTCATTAATGTCTCAACAACAAATCTTGGTTCCTTCACCTCACTAGTATAATTCTCTTAACACGTACGAATAAAAGAATCACAGATGTTTCTCCATAATGAACTAAAATGATACAGAATTGGAACCAGGCTCTGTCTCTACGAATTATACCATTACAAAGAATGTATGGAAAATTACCTCCTGCTCAAGTTTGAACAAGTGACGATTGAAGTGTTGCTGCAATCTCTCATTTGCATAATTGATGCAGAACTGTTCAAAACTATTTCTCTAAAGAAAAAGAGAAATGTATAGTGTCAAACACTTACAATACACTAACATAGTTCCAATGAAAGCTTAAATGAAACATACATCAAAGGATTCAAAACCATAGATATCAAGAATGCTAATAGATCTGCCAGTACGCCGCTTTCCTACTGCAAGTGATTTGTTAATTTGTTCAACCAGCCACTCAAAGAGACATGCATAGATCGACTTTGCCAAAGCATCTCTAGTATCGACGGCCTGAAAGATGCAAAGACATGTTAGAGAGGGCCTGAAAGATGCAATGACACGTTAGAGAGGGCCTGATATCAACCAGTTTCATTAGGTAAAGACATGTTAAACCACGCTTGCATTTGTAAGTCATTCAACCCCAAATGCAACCACCCAGCGCAACTGAACCAAACTATATTGAATCTGCAATGTTAATCATTGAAATGCATGTCAGCTGAACATTGTCATCACCTGTGATAGAGTTAGCTTTTGGACAATATTATCATTACCAACTCGCATTTTGCGAGTTGATAAAGCAACCTGAAGCTCCTCCAGGCTACATCCAACCAATTTAGCAGCATTGAGCAGACCTGGAAATGAAACTTGCATCTTTGAGAATACAAAATTTATACTCTAATGAAAATATATATAAAAAGGGTAAATTTAAACAGTCTGAACATTAGTATACAGCCCCTTCAGTAAAGCTGAATGATCCCAAATATAGGTTTTACTTAGAAACCTGCTCTCACCACAAAGATTTCAACATTGTGACCTTGGACATTCTACCAGAA